>VZRN01006297.1:788659-833842 GCA_013397935.1 Dasyornis broadbenti | reverse complement strand
AAAAAAAAAAAAGCCGCGAAGGGAGTTTGCAAATAATCAAGCGCCGATGGCACCGATCGCGGCTTCCCAGAAGGAGCGGGAGCGAGCGAGAGAAACCCTCTGCTGAGATTATGTGGGATCTTGTTTAACAACACATTTCAATCAGGAGAAAAAAGGAACAGTCAACAGAAGTTGGTGAAACACTTCTGTCTTCCCCCCCTCCTCTTTATAGAAAAGAGAGGAAAGGAAAAAAATAAAAAGGCAGCTGATTGAGGCTTTGCAACTCACTGGCTGTGGGGATCATATAATTTGTGCTCATGTTTTACAATAGCATGGAAAATTCCTACCTCTCCCCCTCTCCCCAAATAAATCTTCTATTCCCTCAAGGCATTTCACAATCTGGTTCACTGACAAAAGTTCCAATTTATCTTTTTTTTTTTTTTCGTTTAGCTTACTTGCAGTGTAAATATTTAGCGGATGCATTTAAAATAAACATACGTTGTTGCTTTTAGAAGTCAGGTTGTGTTTCTGTTTTGTTTTTTTAAAAAAAGGAACCACATCAAAGAAGTGTTTACTAACTGGAATTGACAGACTATTCTACCCCTCCCTCTCTTCCCTCCCCCCCCCCCGGTTTTTTTNTTTTTTTTTTTTTAATTTTAAAACATCCGTCTCTCCAGTTGAGTTCTTGCTGTAGGATCACCGACCCGACGAGCATCATTTTTGTCGGTGCATAGAGGAAAGCTGTAGGTGAAACCCCAGGAACCCCCTTTGCCTGACAGGAGCTTTACAAAGGAAGGTCAGTCACCAGGTACCCATTACGCAGGCAAAGGAAGCTGAGACTCATGCAAAGCCTCTGGCAAAGGTGGAAACAAAACCTCGGGCTGTGATCCTGCCTTAACAGCCGTCTGGATCTGCCTGCCTGGAGCTCCTTACAGATGATCAGCCTGGGACTGGACCGGTGAAGACATAACTCCCTTTGTGCCTGCTGTTACTGCTGATCCCCCAAAACGCTGCCTCTCGCTGCTGCTGGTGCCACCCAGACCTCTCCCACCGCAGTACTTGCTCACAGCAGGGCTCAGTACCCGGCTGCTTCCACTGATGGCTCGAGGACGAGGCAAGAGGTAACTTTTACTCGGGGATTTTAGTGCGAGCCAAGCGCTCCAGCCAGCCTAGCCCTTGTCTCGGGGTGCTGAGGGTGCCTACGCTGGCAGATAAAACAGGCCAGGGAGCAACCCATGCTGACCAGCCGATGGAGCAGGGTGGCCATAGCTGCACTGCGGAGGGCGTCATCCCCAGGCTCCTGTGGGCCATCTTGTTTGCCAGGTATCTTCAGCGGTTTGCATGATTTTTTCCCTCCACTGAAAAATGCCTGAAACTACAGGAAAGCTGTAGTGCCTCATTAGCATTCTGTTTGCGACATGAAACTGAGGATACATGTTAAAAATGTGTCGGGGAGTGCCATGCAGAGGTGGTGGAGGTGTTTGAGGGCTCAAGAGTGGGCTGGGATGGCACTGGAGGAGTATGTACAGCAGAGGGAGCAAAACCTGCTCCCGTCTCATCCCTGCTTCATTTTGAGAGTGATCCCGAGATCAACCATCACTAAAGCTTGGAAAGAAATGGAGCTGCCTCCAGCTGGACCACTGGGGAAGACGAGGCCAGAGGTGGAGGGCGAGTGTGCGGATGAGAGCAGTCACAGTATTTGAACTTGCTTCTTGTCCCTCTTTTATTTGGCTATGACGACCCTCAGGGTTCAATTCTAGGCACAAGTCGAAAGGCTCATATTTTAGTGAAATGTGTTTCTGGTCGTTGTAATTCTGCACTGCTCTCTTCCTTGTGATGGAGAACCTTATCTGCTTTCCAAGGCTACTGATGCTTCTGATCCCAGCCTGTCTCCCTGCCCTTGATCAGAGCAGCGGCCATGGAGCCCCATCTCAGAGACACAGACAAGATGTGGAGAAGTGTTGGAGAAGAGCAGAGGACAAAACTAGAGGAGCAGGCTGCTACAGGAGCCAGCTTCACTTCTTGCCCTTGCATTGTGCTGCAGCGTGGCTCCAGGTTAGTCACATCACCCTCGCTCTCCTCAATGGCAGAATGGGGGCAGATGTACGAGTTTCTGCTGTGTGAGACTGCACTGATGGTTTCTTCTCCCTTTGTTTCACCCTGAGTTGTCCCATAGCCCTCAGGCTCTGTGTTAACTCCACGTCCATCAAAGCTGGCATGACACAGGAGCTTAAAATATAAATCAAACTCACTCCTTGACAGAAGAAAAGGAGAAGGGTTCATCAGAAACGTCTGCAGGACTCACCATGTGATATGGCATGCAAGTGGTGCCCCCTGGCCCCATGGCTGGCGGGTGGAGCACAGAGGGGGACACGGGAACATCCAAACCTCTGTGTGACATACTTGAGCAAATGCTAAAGCTGTTGGCTTCAAAGCACAGGTTATTCTGCCTGTCTTAGGGAAAAGGAGCTGAACTTGAGGGACTATCTGGCTGGTCCAGGACAATAATTCCTGAATGCCTCTCAGGTTTAGTATTGCCAATGACATCACAGACTCTCGTCCGCTCATAATTTGTCCAAAGATAGGAAAATTAATGGGCATATTTTCACCAACAACGGCTGTTCTGATCTTACATGTTTTTAAATGTTGTTGCCAAATGAGGGCACATTTGGTAAATAAAAACCAGCCCCAACAGGTCCTGACCTTGGCCCAGACTGGCTGTGAAAACATGGTGCAGAGAGGAAGCTGGTGTTTTATGGGCATGCAGAGGGAGCAGGGATTTTCCCAGCTGGGCACAGCCTTCCTCCCCAGCTCACACAGGGGCCTCCCCCTGACTGTGTCTTTCGGAGAGGACTTAGGGCATATGATTGGAGCTAGGGGGGTACAAGCCCTTGCTGTACTTCCCCACTGCTGTGAACAGATGGGGATCCGCTCTGGAGATGGCCCAGCTCTGAGCCTACGACCTTCCTTCCATTCTCTTCAAAGCTGAGTATCCATGCAAGGATGTTACACCCTTGGTCATCTGGGCCCCTGAGCCAAGGCCAGAGCCGTGGTGTGAACCTGTGAGGAGCCAGTGGTCAGCAGTGCAGCTGCAACAGCCCTGGGGCAAAGCCGATCTGCCCGAGAGATCATGCTCCACTCTCTGCGTGCCTGAGATTGCAGGACGTGCCACTGAAATTTTGAATGCTAAGAGACTTTCCCACTTCAACAGACTGTTTCTGCTCTTTGTCCCCTTCACTTGTGAGAGGATGGCAAACCAGCACTTGAGAAGCACCTTTTAATACCTCATCTTCAGCTTTTTCATTTCTTCATTTGCATTTTTGGGTCTCCCATAAACACAGCCGTGGTCTGGGTGCAAGTTCATGGCACACTCAGCTGTGTTGTGGAGTATCAGGTGCCAGCAGCATCCCCAGCTGTGTCCAGTGTGGCTGCAGGGTGGTGGTGGTGGCAGACATTGAGCCAGGGAAACGCTGGGCTGGCACTCAAGGGTGCTCTGTTTCTGCTCCACAAATGCAAGTCTTGGTGGTCTTGGCATGTAACTCGCTTCTCCAGAAAGGCACATGGTGTTTCACTGGTGACTCTCAGGGGCCTGGTGGTAACACCCTGAGCCTGTGCTTAACTGCAGTGGGAGTTGCAGGAGTTACTGCTTCTTGCTGGAAATGGTGAGAGTTTGGGCTTCTTTTTATTTTCTCTTAGAAGCTATTACAGATTTTGAAAGTCCAGTTTAAAAACAAAGGCAGATGAGTTTTAAAACGTAGTTTTTGGTCATCATTCCCATTTTAGGGGGTTGTGTGGGTGGATACGAGATACCATTTGGTCTCTCAGAGCCGGAAGCGCCATGGTGGCATCATCTCCTCTTCTCTGGTGCCTGTGCCAAGCCCTGGCTAGGCCAAGAGTGTGCCAGGGGCATTGCCAGAGGTGCTTGCTGCTGAGATTCAATTTCTTCCTCTTTGCCACAAAGCTGGGGGGTTTGTGGCTCTTGGTTCATTGTCCATCCGCTGCATTTGTTTCTTTGGAAAGATCGAGCCTAAAACTGTCCTAATAAAAGACTGTATGGTACATTAAAAACAACAGCAACAACATAACAAACCAGAAAAAAAACCCAAACAAATAAAAAGCAGAAGAAAAAGGCTGTAAGCACACAGGGTGAGGACATCCCCTTCAGTGACAACCTTTTATACCTGTTTGTCTTCACAGTGGAGCTGGAAGGCAGCAAGTTGTTGACAAGGATCAGGCCCCAAATCTTTCACATTAAGCAAAGCAAAATATTTTTTTTAAACACCAGAGGAAGGTTTCCCAGTGAAATACACACAGTTGTTTTCTTTTTAAATGTAAATTAGTGAGGGAATGGACAGTTTAATTAAAAGCCAAATTATTAGGTAAGTGCTGAGGGAGTCTACATTATTTGCTGGGTACATTCACATATTTTTACTGTTGAGTCAATTGCAATTTTTAATTTTTTTCCACCTAATAAGACCAGCTCAGAGAGTAGCCACTATGATGTGCAATATTTGGGGAAGGATTTTTCCATGGATGGCAGGAATGTCTGTTCTTTGTGCAAGTTGTAGATGCCTAGGCAGCCTTCTATGGTATGTCCATTAAATCTGTGCTAATCAGAGAATATTCTGAGCTGGAAGGGACCCACAAGAATCATCATTGGCAAACACTTGCCATAGGCTGCCTCTGTGGCATCACCTGGAGAAAATCCTGTCCCTCGTGACAGGAATTTTGGGTTGCTGCTAGTGACTGAAACACTTGGGCATACAGCTGGCTGGGATGCTGAGGGAAAGGTGCTACAGTGACAGCTGATTTCACACCCTGCTGCTGCTCTGCTGCTGGACCCTGCTCCCTCCAGTGTCACCTGTCCCTCCACACAGAAGCCTTTGCAGGCAGGTGTTTTGTGGCAGCCCCCCTGCCCCTTCCCTCAAGCCCATGTGTCCCTTTTCCATGTGGCAGATGATCCAGATGGACTCCCAAGCACATCAGGAAGCAGCCAGCGTGCTGGGCTGGGACAAGGACTGCTTCTTTTGTAAGGGTCTGAGTAAAGGCCCTTATCTTTGGACACACATGGAAAATATGCTGCATACTCGAGTGGGGTTGGGGACTGATGGCTCTGTCACAGCTGACGTTCAAAATAAGACCACAAAAACCTACAGCACAATTATCCCATGCACCAGCAGTGGGACTCTGTAAGAACTCGGATATTTTTACTCAGTCTGACCATCAGTGGCTTCCTCAATGCAGCTCATGTGATGCAAATGCCCCTTTCAGGGGGTAACAAATGGATTTACAGTGCAGGCATGCAGAGGGCTGAGACTTAATTCCCACTATGAAACCAGATGATGCTGATAAAGCCTCAGTGCCTTCAACAGATGTACCCTGATACCGACAGGAGTGTGGCAAAGAGAAACAGGACAGATGTTGTGAAATGCTTTAGGTACCACGGATGGAGGAAAGGTGCGATGGAAGCGCACAGCCTGAGCCGTGCCCCAGGGAAGGCAGGGATCTGGGTCACCTCATCCAGGCCTGCCACCACATCTGATCGCATTGCTGAGCTTGCTTCCCCATCAGGACTATCGCTGGAATAAATGCCCTAAAAATGATGTGGCCTCTCCATTTCAGGGGTTAAACACAATTTCCCATCGTCGAGCTTTTGCAGTTGGCTCAGGTATTGTTGCAGGATCTCAGATCCTTTTCTTATTATTATTAATAAAAGAAACTTTGAAATACATATTTTAAAAAAAAGTACTTATCAGATAATGAAATTCTAGCTGTGGTTGTCTTTCAAACAACCAGGGCCATGATTTAATTGGAAGTAATTATAGTCTTTTCTGAAGTATAATTTTTAGGGTATTTTTTCCCCTGACATTTGCAGTGTGGAAATTAAAAATAAAACGATGTCAGAATCACGAGATTTCAATCTGTCTTCAAACAATAATGTGGGCTAGTGTCAGAGGTTTGTCCTTGGCTGGAAGGAAGAGAAACTCAGTGAAGAAAATCCTTCTGGTGAAGATCGCCAATAGCACCTACTGATGCATTTTCTGTGGTGAGAAATTCCTGAGAGAGTCCTGCTTCCCAGAGCTCACTAGAAACCCTCCTACCTCTGCTGCAGTGGGAGAGGGCACATCAGTACCTAGCTCCTGAGAGCACCACATTTGTGATGCAGCCTTTGTTAATTATTCCACCGGTAAAGCTGTATTAAAAGATACACTTAGAGCAAGGAAAAAAATTCCCATTCTACACAACAAAGATTAAATGCAGTCCCTGTATCCTGCTGAAAACAGTTATTTCCATACTTCTTCTCCCCCCCCCCCAATATTTTTTTTCAAATTTCTAAACAGGAAATTTTTCAAATTATCTCCTTCTAAGTTTTACCCTGTTTTCACCTTGCAATTCCTGACTCACACTCTCTGTCCTACTGAAAACGCCACTTCCAAGGGATGGATAGTCTCTGCCAGCATCAGCTCAACTTTTTTGGTGTCCAGTGGCATCAGCAGAGCCCTGTGGGTAGAGCCTCAGATCCTACCAGCCTGTGTGGCTCTGCTGGCGCTGGTGATGCCGTGATGCCCTGGACACATATGCAGCTCTAAATACAGCCCCTCAGAGGACAGTTTGGCCCAGCCTCTCAAATCACATTCTTCAGCCTTCAAATCATTTCTGTAGGGGTATGAATGCACACAAAGCATCATCTTGCACTCTGAATTCTCCGCTTCTGGATCTGAAATTTTGTATATATTGCCCATTTTAAATCCGTTCCTGAACACCAGTCGAAGGGAAAGGAGGAAACTATTTCAGATTAAAAGGACAACACATATAAAAAGTTACATATGAGGAGGTGATTCACTGTCTAAAATGCTGTAGAGGATTGTATGAGGGATGCTCAGTTCGCAAAGTGTGTTGACTTTTTGATGAGGCATTAGGTGAGGTCCCCTATCATTACAGACTCTATGGAGTCATTAACAGGATGATTTAGCAGCCAAATTCCTACTGGGCAATGCCTGCCTGGCCCACTCATGTACCCCACCTCACTGCTCAGCTTCATTAATCCCATTCTCACTCTCCACGTTAAAAAACCCCATTGCGTGGCCTTCCCAGTGAAGAACTGCTATGTTTCATCCCAGACATGGCTTCAGCAACAAGGGAAGGGATTTCCTTCGACCCTTCAGCCTCTGAAACAACCTTTTCAAAGAGAGGTATTTTATTATATGGGAAAAAAATTTATACAGACTGAGGTAAAATTTTGGTCAGGCCTTATAAAACAAACTCAGTGACTTTAAAGTAATAAAACTTTCTGTGGCACTTTGCCAGAGCTGATCTCCTGTACTGTACTTCAGGGATAAGTACGGATGTGCTGACAGAAACCTTGTGGCTTCCAACCCGTGCGCTGTGTAGAGCCTCAAGGGATTTTTTGGAAAGCAACTGTTTTTCCTAAGTTAAACATTTTTATCCCCCCTCCCCAAATGGCCATCAGACCAGCAGTGTTTCAATGACCAGCACACGCGTTTACGTCCATGACTTTCATGCTGTCGACAGAAAATATTTGAAATTGCAGGCAACGTTTCCAAGAGAGCAGAGATGGAGATTTTCTTTGCTTTGATTCAATTTCTGAGTACCTTCCAGCAGTCCTTCTCCTGTCTTTGCACCCCTGCCTTGCTCCGCTGGGAGCCTGGAGGTAGCTAAGCTCTTGGTGAAGGGTTCCCCCAAAAGCATTGTGCCTTGCTGATTAGTCACAGCCCGTGACCGTCACAGCTTTAAAAATTGTGATCATGAGGTCTTGTCTTGAGACCCTGCTGCCCACCCACTTCTATGCAGAGAGAGACAAATAATTATTTACTGCTTCTCAAAATAACACCCAGCCACACTCGCCCTTACTGCTGCAGAGTAGTTCATCTAATTGAAATAAGAACATAAGTAAATTGTTTGTCAAGGCAGTTTATTAGGAAAAGATTGCTGTGTCAGGAGCTCCCTCACCGCGAGAGATGCTGTGTTGTCTCTCTTAATATTTAATGTCATTTTAATAATATTTCCCAGTTAGGGGTGCAGGCTGATGCTATAGACTAAAGCCTGCCAAAGTGGGGAGGAATAAAAGCTTGAGGTCAGCTTCATTCCATTGCCTTTTCCACCTGGAGGCTGGGCAAAGAGCAATGCTGCACTTTTTCCAAGGGACTCAGCCACTCCCATGTACTTCTCTCAGCAGCTTTATCTCAGATTTGTGGATGTTGCCTTTCAGTCACTCAGAACGACACTTTAAAAGGTGAGAGCCACGTCCTGAGGTGGTGGAGATGAGAAACCCACCTTTTTTTTCCTTTGACAAACCCGTTTCTCTTTGCAGTGCTGCTCCACTCGGGCTCGTTAATCAGACAGTACCATAAACCACAGAATTTCTCCCAAGCTTGTGATTGCATCTGCAGCTACAGCACTCTTGACTGTCGGTGGCACGTCTTGTTTTGGAAACCTCTGGGTTAAAGTCAGAAGTGATTTAGCTCAAGGAGTGGGGATCTACAGCCGAAGTATCAAAGGTCCCTGCTCATAAAGTGCCACTGACAATGCCTTGGTGTCACCCTCCAGCCCTCACAGACCTGCCCTGGCTGCAAAGCTGCTGTGCTGGTGGTGCCCCAGTCCCCAGCCATCCCTCCAGACCTCTCCTGGCAGCAATGCCCAGCTCAGGCTCTTCCTCGTTGTGAAAGGCTCCTGGCTGAAGGACTGTGGAGTCAGAGCCTTTTGAAGCTGCTGCATAATGAGCTGTATTCTTTTCCCAAACATCAGTAGACAGTTCAATAATAATTACATGAACTTTGTAATCAGCCAAACCAGCATAGGCATCTACCTGACCTACACGTAGCGTTTGTGAGTAATTTTACATAAAGGGCAGGTACTTTTGTACTTAGTGCACAGGCCTTGTGCACAAACAGCTATAGAAGGAGGGCCCAATTATAAATAAACCGTCCTTAGTTGTCACTTTGCTGTCTCTGACTTCCCACGCATTCAAATGGTGAGACTGATTCATTTAATCTTACTCTAAAGCAGCAAGCCACAGAGTCAGTTTCCTGACAGTTGCTTAAAAAAGTGTAGCTGAGCTCTCTTAAATTGTCTTCCCTTGCATTATATTTAGACATTGTGATTAGAGTATCTGTCATGATATGCTTTTACTTCAAGGCGGAAGTTCAAGGCGCATTCTGAAAGCAAACAGAGATGCTCCTGGGAGCCAGAGGGGCACGAGAGCTGGGGTTCAGCTTTTAGGAGCAGAGATCTTCAGCGCTGCTTGTGCTGCTGGTTCCCCTGCACAGCCAGCCTTATGAAAACCTGAGGTTTTAAATAAGTGCAGCATTACTTACCATAATGAGACTACTGGGAAGGGTGGAGGCAGCGAAAGTCTTAGCTGCTGTTTCCAAGGGTTTTAGAAATATCAGCTGAGCAATTCTTACGATCTTCCCTTCTTCCCTCCTTCCCTCTTCTCCCCCCCTCAAGCCTTGTCAAAGGCTTGAATGCAAAATCTGGACACTCCTGTCATATGAACATGGCTTTTATATGTTTGTGTCATTACAAAGCAGATTATAATGACTACACTTCGTGCATTTTACCCTAATTAAGTCAGTGGAGGTTTCAACACAGATACAAACTCGACGTGCAGCTCTGCCCTTGACAATTGCCTACCAAAGAGAATACCTGAAAGCTCTTGTTTTGCTAAATATGCTATTTAATATTTTGTAATGCTTGGGTAAATGCAGTCAGTGAATGCAGAGTCTTCCACGTTTCTCTGGGATTGTGGAGGATGCTATTAGAGTTACGCTGAAGGAGCTTTCCTTGTTCCATGATTTGCTTTGCCAGAGCACTTGTAAGATTCTGAACTGCAGGTTCCAGTCCTGCTGACCACCGTCTGTGATGAGGACACCCCCAGACTCCAGCAGACTCTCAGCCACTGCTCTGATGGCAGAAGCTCTCCAGCAGCCTGGCACATGTGGCCAGAATCTGGCAGACAGGACAAAGTCGAGACCTTCTGGGCACTAAGGTACAAGGAAGAATGGGGAGAGCTCTTTGTACAGGGGGAATGGTAGAGAGCAAATGCCGTGCTGTTGTGTTTTGTTAACCTGAAATAAATAGAGCTGTGGAATTTAACACACTGAGATGAAAGGTGCGTTTCTCCCATGTGTCATGTATACGATGCCTGTCTTTCTCCTCTAGCTGATCTACAGAGATCTGTAAATCTGTTATTGCTTCCACGTACCCTCTTAGAAACTTGTGCTTTAGGTTTAGTGTGTAGAAAACTTTAGGTCCTAGGTCCACGTCTTATTGTTTGTCCAAATGTGGTTGGATTACTGTTCTTTTAAGATTGGTCATATTCCTTTTCCCTCAGATAAAAATGTCATGCTAGAAGTGTTCGACCATCCCCGTGTCTCTAGAGAGAATCTTGGAGACTTGAAGGTGACTTTTCTGAAAAATGGTCTCAGTATAATTCCAAAAATACTTTATCATTTGGAACCTGCTCCTCAACCTCCACCAGAGATCAAAGAGATCCCAGAAAAAAAATTAAGCACCATGCATTCCTAGGAGCTGAGCCTTTGGCTGTAATGAATCAACCAACTACCCTTTTATCAGCCAGATATAAACTGACTTAGGGCATTTTGGAGCCAAAGGCTAGTGGTACAAGGCTAGTGGTACAGTACAAGATCTTTGTTTTCAAACAGTGTTTTTAACATCTTCTTGTTATTTTCACCTTCAAGCTTGCTTGGCCAGTTGAGTATGAAAATCATGTTCTTGCTTCCTAGTGTCAAGATCATCTGTTGCAGGTATGTATGGGGTGCTAATTACTGTCTGTCATTGGTATTTGTGAGGTTCCAATCGCCACAGTACCGTGGTGCCAGGTACAACATTGAGATAAGCATTGAAGTTATTGAATGTGGACTCTGCTCTTCCCACCTAGTGCTTGGCCCCTTTGGCTTGAAGACTTTGTCCTCTCCCTCATGCTCAGATGCAGGGAACCTGAGAAGAAGTGAGGTTTGTGCTCTGTTGTGGAATAGCCCTGGCTTGTGAGCTCGGCTGGGCTGTACCTGGTGCCTGTGGCTCCATCTCAGATCATATCCTGCTTCCGTGCCTCATCCTGGGGATGTGTGACCCAAGGCACTGGGAGCAGAGCCCACAGAGCCTGTAGCCTGCACGCCAGCTGCTGCTGAACTCTTTTCCATAGGACCTTTTCCAAAATCCAGCAAACTGCAGCAACTGGGAGAGCTGAAATCAATGGTGGTGCTGCTTCCCAGCCTATTCAGGGTCACTGAAGGTGTCCCAGTCAGGCAGCATGGAAAGCTGTGATCTCTTTGGACAAGGAACTGCTGGGAAGCAGAGGGCTGCTGGAGCCAGGCTGGCATTAATGGGAAGAATTTCTTCTGGCTACTGGTACTAAAGAGACAGTTTGCTTCTCAGACAAACGAAACCCTTTGACCAACTTGACCACAGCTGTGGCCAGAGTCTCAGTCTCAGCCTGATTCTGAGAAAAACACATGCCTGGAACTCCATTTTTACCACTACAGAGAAATTAATATGAACCCAGAAGAAAGTGGAGATGAGCTGAAAAAATGCAGGTCACGGTAGCAGCTAGTTCCTAAGTGGGACAGGCATAAATTTCTTTAATGTGGATATAGAAGGGGACGTATTTTGTTTCTATTATTACTTGCTTGTGGGAGGCTGAAGGGAAATTTTCTCACAACCTCAAGAAAGAAGTGTTCGAAACAAGTTTTTAAAATGTGAAAATTAAAACAAAAAATTAGGAAGGAAATTGTAATGAAGGATCTGTGTAAAATTTTTTCCCCTCTTCTTTTTGATCAGCCCTGATGGTTCTAATTGATGTCCAAGGAGAAAGCTTGATGATGCAGAGATGAAGAAGAAAGGACTCATACCCTTGGTAAGCCTTTCCTTTTTCCCAGGAAAAATACACACCCACATAAATAGGGAAATAATTATAAATGAGTAATTAACAGAGCAGAAGTAAAAATGGAAAGCTGAAAGACAGAAAGAAAAGAGAAGCATATGTACTTTTCTTTGTACATGTATAGGCTTGGATTTTACATCTGAAGAAATAGAGGAAGAAATTTAAATACCTATTTAGAAAAGAAAATTCCAATGGGAAATGTGAAAAGAACCACAAGCTTTTATGAGGAAGCCTCTGAAGAGACAAAGCTATAAATGCACAATTCCAAATATCAACCTTCACTTCTTCAACAGTAAAAAACTCCAAATAATTCATTGCGTACAGAGTGAAAGCAAACTTTTGGGAAAGCGCCTGGGGACAGAGCTGGGAATTGCTTACCGTATGATTTTTGCTCCTGTCACTGGGCAGTATAAGCGAGGTGGTTATTGGAAGTGTTACTTATTCCAAAAAACATTGCATTCCTTTCTTCTCACCACTATCTCGCTTGTCGGAAACCTGCTCAAAGCCCTGCGATGCACTGCCATCAGTCTCCCAGCACTGTCCACTCAGCGGTCAGTGGAAGGATAAAAGACTCCTGTCCAGTGAAATACCCTTTCCCATAGAATCATCGAATGCTTTGTGTTGGAAGGAACCTTTAAACATCCTCTGGTTCAGCCCCCACAGACAGGGACATTTTCATCTAGATCAGGTTGCCTGGAGGCTTGTCCAACGTAACCTTGAATGTTTCCAGGAATGAGGCCTCTATCACCTCTCTGGGCCTCCTGTGCCAGTGTTTCACCACCTGTAAGAAATTTCTTCTGTTTATCAAGTCTTAATCCACATTCCTTCAGTTTAAAACCTGTGTCCCTTGTCCCGTTGCTACTGTCCCTACTAAAAAGTCAGTCTCCATGATTCTTAGAAGGTCTCCTAAGAGCCTTCTCTTCTCCAGTTGAACAACCCCAGCTCTCTCAGCCTTTCCTCATGGTTGAGGTGCTCCAGCCCTCTAATCTTCTCGAGATTAAGCAGAAAATGGCTTCTCAGGGAGGCAGGATCTCACTTAGAGAGCTCCAGACTGAAAACCCAGTCTTTAACTTTCTCTGAAAGACAAGATGGAAAACAAATCTAAATGTGTATTCCTTGCTCAACACCACAAGGTACCTTGTGCACTCTGCTCTGTCATGTTTCTGGATGAAACAAAATTCAGCGGGCAATTTGTCACCAAATTAAAGTCACCACTATCAAAATCATTCTGGACCCAAAAGAGCCAAATAAATTTGCTCGTACTTATAGAAATGTATTTTGGACAACGATAAAGAGCCTGGGCCAGCTGCTGCTTGCTTGGCTCTTCTGTAGGCAGCACCCGCATGGACTGCAGTTGAGGATGGCTGAAGAGCGCTGGATGGGGTAATTGTCCCAAAGACAGGGCAGACAGGTTAGGAGATAACTGGAGCGGCACTGTAGGGAAAAGATTCAGGCAATGTGATTGAAAAAAAAAAAAAAGGAAATAAAGTTCCTTTAGGATTCCTCTATGATTTTGTGGCTCTTGGAGCACATTGGGTGGTGGGACTGGACTGTGGAAGCACAGCACACAGACAGACTTTGTTTGCTTGATAAACTAGAAAGCCTGGTGTGTTTTGACACTCCATCACTGTAACTGGCCTTTGGTGAGACACTGGTTTTGGTCAGTGCTATTTCCAGGGAGAATTTCTCTGTCCCTTATGCATTCCCTGCCTATTGGGCACATGAGAGCTGTGCTATTTAACCCTCCTTCCCCTTGTTTATGTTCCCCATTCCCACACAATCCATTGCCAATGTTGTATAGCATTATTTCCCTCCCCCAAACTTTCCCTGTTTCAGTTGGTGTCACCACAAAGGAATAGATTATTAGTGACACTGATCCCAATTTAATCCTTCCAATAATCTGATTTTTCCAAGCCTATTTATATCCTTGGAATGACAGTAGGGTTTAAAGTGATACAAATACCTGAGCCTAAGTGCTGGTACTATCCACACCAGTCTGTTCCAGTTTTGAGCCTTCAGAATAAAGTGTAACCCCAAATATTATTTGATAAATCCCTTCCCAAGTATTTGTAGTTCTAGACTGGTCTTTGGTTCCTCTTTTTGACTAATGCTTTTTCGCATTACAGGTTTATTCTTCGTTACACTGGCATCAAGCTGAAGTCTCAAAATAAGTTTTAAAGCTCATATAAATGTAGAATTTCTTTTCCCTTTGTGGATTTTAATAACTTTCTGGTGTCTGGAAATGATCTAGAAGTAAAGCTTTCATAGCAGTGTAAGCTATAAACCCATTCTAGTTTGTTATTTCATCCAGCAACCTGAGAACTTTTTTATTTTCTTGGGCTTTAAGGTGATCAGCCAATGTTTTCTTCCATCCCCAATCTCCTTAAGAAGCTTATTAATGTTTTACATTGAAAATAAAGATAAACCAATCTGAAAACAAAGTCATCATTAGGGCTGCATATTGTAAATGTGCTTGCTGGACTATTTCCACTATTTCTAACCAATTCATTTTAATATTGCTCCTGCTTCTTGCTAGATCTGCAGAACTTCAGTTCACACGTAGCCAAGGAGTAGTTCAACCAGCAGTCAGCAGGTTTTTGTTCTTTTCTCCCCCCCACTCTTATAATTCAATGCAGTGACTTGTTTATATAACCGAATCCTTTTGTTTCTCCAAAAGGGAGTTGGCTATTTCACTTGAGCCACAACACCCGTGGTAGGTGCAGGTCTGTTTTTTCCAAAGCAAAGACCTCAGTTTTCAGCAGAATTTACATTCCAGTAATAAATATTTAAAGGAATTATAATGGAACTGAAGCAAAGAATGTCTCTGAAGCACACACACACACGTGTACACAGACACACACACAAAGACACGCACACTCACAGTCAATTAGTCTGGGGTTGCTCTGGTGCAGATGGCGCCTCTGTTCAAATCCTGAGAAATTTTGCCTTTTCCATGAGGAAACTTGGCCACCTTGGATTTTTAATACCCCATAAAAACCTTTAAAAATGTTATTCCTTACTGTCTATGTAGCAGGTCACTCAAACATCTATCTCAAAGGCACATTCTGCCGCAGGATCTCTTTCTGTCCCTAAAAAAGTGTAAGAAAGAGTATGATCCATGCTGATTTCTTGGTGTGCTTTCTCAGGTATGAGCTTTAGGATTTTCAATCATCTCTATTTTATTCTATAGCAGAATAAAATAAATTACATCAGAATGGCAGTTTTGGAACACACCAGGGCTACACAACTACCTTTTGGCTTCAAATGTGTAGACTATTATAAAGCAAACGAGACACTGATGTACTTTTCCATTTACAAAGCTTGGAGTTTCCCCTATGGGCGTAACACTAGGTGATGTCTTAATTAATGATGGTGAAGATCATCTACATGACATAAACAAAAGAGCTGCTTTTTAAAAATAATTTTAAAAAGAAGAACAAAATATTCCAACTCTTTTGAGAAAGAATGAGCTGATTCCAAAAAGTAGGATAATGAAAACGAAAAGGCAAAAGGAGGAAGAATGCGACATAAATATTGGAGTTACCTACAAATGTAACCTTTGCTAACCAGAAAGCATTTATTCTGTATAGTTTGATGTATACTTATCTCTTCATGTGCACTGAATGATGCCCACATTAGCAGCACTAGATCTGTATTAAACACTGCCTGATTATGATGCTCACTGAGCACTGCCCAGCCATCAGAGCCCGCTTGTCCTTTCTCAAGCCAGGGCTCGTGCAACATTCATAAAATGACACGTGGATCACCCCCTTTGTCCACATTTCCTATATATATATATATCATTATCTATGGGGAAAAAATGAGCATTGAGTGCTAACTGTAAGTGCCCAGAAGGGCAGCTTTGCCATGAGGAGGGCTGTGACCTGCAGAGGAGCTGTGCAGAACTGACCCTCTGGGATAGCACAGCAAGCTGGACTCTGAATGTCCCTCTTCAAACCGGCAGATGAAAATGCCGTGGCCAGTGCTCTTCCTGTTCTCCCCCACTGTGGTATCTGCATCTTCAGGAATCTTGGGGTGGGAGCAACACACTGATGAGTGCTTATCGAGGGACGACCATGATTATCTCTGACTTTGAAAGCTTGAAACATACAGGATGCGTGGGAGCTGCAGAAGGGCTGTATCTCACAACCTCACCCAAAAAGCAAAGTAAAGGAATGAAGAAATGGGTGTTGGGGGTAAGGGGAATTGGTCTTGGAGAGGGGCTCTGAGGAAAGGCAGATGGTTACATGGGGTTTTTTTTCCATTCATGTTCAGGGCTAAGCCGGAAAGCAGTACTTCTCCATTTCCACTCTATCTCTGTTTTTTCACCTTTGGAATCTGGTTTTTCTTAGCTCATTACGTTTAATTTGCTGACCTGACACGAACATATCCATCTTTCGTGTTGATCATGGCTTAAACTCAGCAGAAACAGAAATAAGAGTGGAAAATAACCCTTCTGGCAGCTCGAGACAATGACACCAAAGCGGTTCAGGAGAATTGGAAGGTGGTCACAGGTATGTAGAAGGTCTCTATCTACTCAAGGTAGTCCACAGCTAAAGAGCAGGGAGCATGTGTTTGTGGATGTGTGGGCATGGACATGCAGACAGTGGAGAAACAGGGACAGGTGCTTTTGTACTCATCAGCCCTCATGGCTGTACTCAGCTTCCTGCAGGCATCACTGCAGGGATGCAGCCCTGGCAGAAGTTTGCTTTCATTGAGGGAGACCTTTGGGGTGGATGCGCTGGCCGGGAGAGGCAACGAGAAGCCTCCTGCGGGAAAGGGGAGACCCTCTAGTCCCGGCGAAGCTCCTGGGAAAGGGGCAGGCGTGGATAGAGGCAGGAGGGCCTCCCACTCCTATCGCTCACCCTTCCCATGCCAGCCCTGCTCCATCTGCTGGCAAGAACAATACGGAGCCGCTGCCGTTTGCCCGCCGGGATCCAGCCCCTCCTGCCCTCATCCCCAGCCCAGATCCCCTCCTTGTCTTCATTTCATCTGCCTCAAGTGCCGAGGGTGAGAAGAGCAGAGCCTTCCCCAGACACAGGAGGGAGAACAACCCTTATTTTTGGATCCCTGCTTTCCCATCAGCTTTTAGCCTCTAATATGTCATCAAAGTTACAAATTAAGTACTGTGTATGCAGTGTATTTGCAATCTGATCTTCTGGCTGGGAAGCTGCTTTCCTTGCTTGCCTGTGGTCTGTCAAAACCAGTGGAAATACCCAGCAAATCCCCCGAGGGCTGCGTGGCACATGGGGTTACTGCTGGAACGCAGTGAGATGGCAGCACCAGCTCCTGCCTCAGCCCAGGGAACCAGGGTGCAGCTGTGAAAGGTGTTCAGGGGAAATGGAAGTCCTTTGGCTCTTTGCTTTGCTGCTCGACCCTTTGCAAGGTTATTGTTTTGGCTCTGCCTCCATTTTCCCCTTGCCCACGAGGTGTTTAAGAGAACATGCTGAGGAAGGCTCAGAGTTTTTTAAAATATGGAAGCAACGTGGAAAGCTTTTGCCATGTATGAGCCTGCATGGCATTGTGAATTTGACTCGCTCTTCTCTGTGCATGGAGATGCAGAGTGTTCTCAGCTCCCCTATGAAAGGGCTTTTTAGCTCTGGTGCCATGGGCGTTCAGTGCTTTTTCCTCTTGTCCTGCCTTCTGCTTTGGGAAATCATCTCCACTTGGAATTTGCATCTCTTTTCCATACAGGAAAAGGAGCGTGTTCACCCTCCTGTGGCCCTTGCATATGGCAACTCTTTCAGCTCTGGGTTACAGCAGTCGGGTGAATGGGGTGTGCTGAGCTTCCCCACATCAGTCGGCCCCTCAGGGAGGGGAGAAGGGCAGCCAGCGTCAGACCAATGTTTACAGAAAGTTTAGTCTCCAGTGGATTTCCCTATTCCAGCGAAACAATAGGAGGGTCTTGTCCTATGTTATCCACACTTCCTCTTTATTCTGATATTATCTGTGAATTCTTGCAAATAATAGATGACTGAGACCATTATTGTTCTGGGAAATAGGAAGATGAAAACATTAGACGGACCTTAGCAGTTTCAATAGACTTATTCATGGTGTATGTAGTTATGCAAGTCAGGAACTAGCAAAATACCTGTTTAATTAGTAATTAGTAATAATCCTGTGCATTCACAAAAGCAGTTCTTTTATATCTCACTGTTAACAAGAGAGACTGCCCCAGTCAACCAAGTTCTACAGAGTTCAAAACAAATCAAGAAAGCAAACATAACTGCTCTTAATGCCACAAGACCTTGGGAAGCAATCCATTCCAGCTCTCCAATGCATCTGCTTTAATACAGGCATTCTGATATAAATTGCATGATGGTGATTAATAAATCTACTATCAATTGAACTTGAAGTCAAAAGAACATACTTTTTTTTTCCTTGTTCTTTTTCTTGTTCTTTTTCTTTTTCTTGTTCTTTCTCTTTCTCTTTCTCTTTTTCTTTTTCTTTTCCTTTTTCTTTTTCTTTTTCTTTTTCTTTTTCTTTTTCTTTTTCTTTTTCTTTTTCTTTTTCTTTTTCTTTTTCTTTTTCTTTTTCTTTTTCTTTTTCTTTTTCTTTTTCTTTTTCTTTTTCTTTTTCTTTTTCTTTTTCTTTTTCTTTTTCTTTTTCTTTTTCTTTTTCTTTTTCTTTTTCTTTTTCTTTTTCTTTTTCTTTTTCTTTTTCTTTTTCTTTTCTAAACCTGCATTAAAATAGATCATTCAGAACTCTTGGAATGAAAAGTGCTAGGTCAAAATTCACATTTTTCTAGCAAGTCTATGAAAACTTACTATAAAAAGTCACATACTGCAGAATCTCAATTATCCTGGAAGACTTATCCGGGTTATGGCTTAAGTGTGCTATTCATGTGCTGCCAATTTGTTCTAGAAGTACAAGATGAGCTGAAGTGCCTTGCAAAGCAGCTAAACCCTTCCCCGGGCCAGACAGAATCCAGAAGCTTTCAATGGATTGATTTGGGTGCAGAAGTCCTGCAGCTTCCCTTCGGTCTGTTCAGAGCTGGGCTATACCTCAGAGCTGGAAGGCATGGAGCAGTGTAGGTCCTCTGCAGCTGTGACAGGACTCAGGATCTGCCTCTACATCACGTCTTCCTCATCTGGGAAGTCTTCTTCATTTGGGAGCATTGCCATGCAGCTGCACAGCCATGGCCATGGTGTGGTCCTGTGTAGAAGCTAAGAAGTTTCTGTGGGTACCACCCGTCTGGACACTAAAACCTCCTGCATCACTCATGTATTAGTATTTCCTATTACCTAGGACCTTTTCTCGTCCTCTTCTGCACCTCACCTAAAGGGCACTTGTTGATCTATCCATGGATTTAATACCCACTGGTCTTGGAAGAACTTCTCTGTATGTTAATATTGTTGACATTTTTTATGCATATGCCATTAATAAAAATTGGGCAAAATGTTAAAGATTTGGCTATATTCTGGACAGATTATGAATTTTACGTTCTCTGTGACACATTGTTAAAACTTGCTACCCACAAGGACTAATTACTAAGAGCAGATTTTACTCTGAAAGGAGAACTTTCTCTCCTTTGCAATGCCTTCCCCTCTGTGTTAGAAAAACAAACATCCACAGTTAGGCAAATAGGGCCATGCTCCCAAAAGGGTTTTTTGTGAGTCTTATGGCATTTAGTGAGCCTATTGATCTCCCAAATTCAGGACAGCAGTGACTCTGCGAGAGACTTCACTTATAGTTTTCAAAATAAATGCCTATCTTTTGGGAACAAATGCCTAAACGAAGACTCAAACACAAGGTAAAAACAGAAAATGTAGTTTAGGCTCACCTTGCATGAGTCCATCAATGTGGGCAAAGGTAGCTTGTGAACTGAAAGCCTGAATAGCGCAAACCAATTCAGAATAAAGCGGTGTTAGTGTGAAATACATGTCCAGCACAGGGAAGGGGAGTTCCGCAAGTGAAGCTACTTTGCAGCAACTCCCAACGTGGATAAGCCCTTAATTAATTTTAAAATCTCACCATTACTAAGCCATGCTTATAACTTCTAGAGGCATTGAGTTTCTGGAACAACTGGAGTATGAGATTCAATTGCTTTCACTTCAGTGGTGGATACAGTTAAGTATCGGCACGTTTGTAGGCTTGAGGCCAGTCATTAACTAATTAGTGTATGGGAACATTTAAATTTTTCACATCTGATTTTGCAACACTATTTGGCAATACTTGCTTATGAGCTTTTATTTTTCACTTTTTCCCTTCTCCCTTCACAGCAAACCAAAGAACCCCCACCAGAAGCAGAAAGGCAATTGGAAGTAGACTAACTTCCCATTTTCTCCTTACTGGAGATAAGAATATTTCCTGAATTTGGCACTTTTTTTTTCTTTTTTCTTAATGCAGACATACATATATAGACTTCTTAAAAAATTGTTTTAAAGATTTTAGAGTGCTTGCGGCCACACAAAGCCTCTTCCCAGCAAAAGCATGTCAGCGGAGGCTGGGGGTGGTGGTGGAACTACAGCCCCCAGAGGGCGTGGCGGGGGCAGCCGAAGGGGGACAGGGTAGGGCGGCGCGGGGGCTGCTGGGAGCTGTAGTCCCGCGGCCCTACCTGGCAGCTCTCCCAGCACCTGTGTGTTTTGTGGGAGGCGGCGATGGCTCCGCGCCCCACTGCTGCCCTCGGGCAGCTGCCGGCTGGCACCCCAACCAGGAACCGCTGGAGAAGGCATGGCAGACCTCTGAAGGTAAGGATCTCTTGGGATTTTCTCTGGAGGAAGGGTGGTGTAAATCCTGTGGTCCATCCTAGTCCTGCTTGCCCCGTGCTTTTGGCTGGGAGGCTTTGCCGTGTCGTTCCTGTGGCATATCCTTGGCAAAGTCGTCGGGGTTTGGCTTGGCTGGCGGCACTGTCTGCAGTGTGGGACCGTGTGGAAGTGTCATTCTCCCCTGCAGCCAAGGGTAGAAGTGTTGGCTCCTTTAGGTAAAGGTTAGTGCGATAAATAATCATTCAATCTTAAAAAAAGGGAGGGTAGGAATCTCACTCCCTAGAAGGGCTGGAAATCTTTCTCTAGTGAATATGGGCCTTATAGCATCCAGCTTTCTGCTGAATTTAAGCTTGGTTTTTAATTTTATTTTTTTTTCCTTTTTAGTTGACTTTCTAGGTCTTAGTAGAGAGAAATTGACAAATACAAATTTTGCATAAGTGGCTGCAATAGACTCTGCGTGTGTATATTTCCATCTTCCAGTGTATCATCTGTTTGCTGAACTGGAGGCAACTGAAAGTTTCAGGCTGTTCAGACCACTACAGTGAAAATCCTTGGAAATGCTCCCGTTTTATCCTGCTGCTTAATGAAACAGAGCAGTGGTCAGATAGCAGAGGGAGGAGAAATGGTTCTGTGTGCTTCATGGGCAAGGTAAAACACTCCTGAACACTTTGTCTGTGATCTTCTGGCAAGCAGGCACCTGGGAAACTATTCCAGTCTTGCCAGAGAGCTGTGGTAAATACCTCACAAAAGGATGCACTGCAGACGTCCCAGGGCTGAGTGTACATGAGACAGTAGTGCCCTGTGCGTAGAGACTTGGTTCAATGGCACAGTTACACCCTGGTGGTCCTTTCCTACAAATAATTTACTGATTATTCTGGACACCACAGGTTTTTTGTATGCATTACTTAGGGTCACTGGTTCGCCCCTACTGCTTCTGGGGTGAAGCAGCAAGCAGTGGGCAGGCTGAAAATTGTGGGAGCAGGGTGGGAGTTTTTAGTTAAGGCTACTGACGCAAGACCCTATTTAAACAAAAAAGGTGAAAGTGGAGGCGGGAGACCCTCCGAGAAGATGTGAACGGCAGCTCTCAGTTCTGCCGGGAATCGCGTTGCCCTTTTAATGGCAATAATGTAGCTTTGCCGTTGGTCTACAGATGTTGCCAAATGCTGAACTGAGCAGGTCTGGGCAAGGAGGCAATTCTCTTCCTGTTGGGAGGCTTGGCAGCTCTGGGTCATTGCGAGGTACAGCTTTTGGGTGTGTGGGGTTTGCACACCACGGCATCAGCACTGCTGTCATAACAGAAAGCAGAAAGCTAAAGAGCTGGTGTCCTTCATGAATTCAGCGTGCAGAAAGGTTAAACACAGTGCCCTCAGATCTCAAATGAGGATGCTATAGCTCGCGTTAGAAGTGTTGGTAAGAAGTGCTAAACTTTCTGCCAACTAATCCATTACCTTAAAAATCCCAGCAGCTCTAATGGGGACGATCCATGGGCTGCTTTCCACATCAAGTTTTTCACACACCTCACAGACCGATTAGTGGCACTGCTAATATGTTTATAATAGAAAACAACTTGTAGGCACATCTAAATTGTAACAGAAATTAATTTATAGGGGCATCTGAATCTGAAAGCATTCCCTGCACGTTCAAAACACTTCCTTAAATGTGAACAGCACTAGTATAAAAACCAGGGATCATACCTGCATGCAGCCTTGCTGAGCTTTGAATGCTTCTCTGTGCACGGACTCTGGTGCTGAAGGCGGATGGACGTCCCTATTCTACCTTTCCCCATCTCACAGTCAGGCTGCAGTGTTGCAAACAGGCATGGATTTTCCTGTTTACCCAACATCAGCACAGCTCCCAAACAGCAGTTGTGTCGGCTTTGTTTTCCTTTCCTCACACACATCAGAAATCAAACGGCGTGATATGGCTAATGGGATTATATTGACCCACCTCTGCAGTTGCTATTAATATCTGAAGAAATTCCCGAATGCCTCAGCCACAGTGGTAATACAGCTGCCTGCCCATCCCTCTCTTCCCAAACAGAGTGGGTTTTTTTGTGTTAGCAAGTCCAGTAATTACTAGTCCAAATTTTGCTTCTTGGTAGTGTTAAGAAGAGAGGGACCAGGTTATATACAGGAGAATAGAGAAAGAATATCCATTTTTGAATGGATAGCAAGTTGATTTGCAATGTCATTTAAACAGCGTCCTAATAGCAAATTCTTTTTTAAAAACAAAGAAGGCTGAGGGGGTTTGAAGGGGGTTATGTCTTTTTCTTGTTGACCATAGAAATATAACTCACCCTTTCTTTAAAAAGAGCATTTGGAATTCAGCCCTGCTGCACAGGCTGCTAAATTTCAATTGCTGGGTTTATGTCATTATTGCAGTTGCAGTAACTCTGTAAAAGGCAAGATGAAAGGTTGCTCTTTCCACTCTGAGCTCTCTCCATCCTCCACCTTTACAGTAAAGGTTACCCCGAGCAGTGTGTACGTCTGTCTGTTGTAAGTGTAGAAATACGTATTATTCATAACTTGCCAATGTGTGTGCTGGAAAAGAAAAGCTGAATTTATGGCTATATTTCCTCTCTGCCGGGATTTTTAGAGTTGAGTGTTCCAGCGTTTCCATTACAAACCCCTGTTTTCTGAGGTTTATAAGAGTCTTGAAGAGCATAGCGGTCTTGAACCTTAATAGAAAGCATGTAATGTTGCATTTACAATACAGCTGTAACTGCACATTAAGGAGTGTAATCTTCTCAGTGTACCCTCAATGCCTCAATAATGTTCATTGGAGTTATATATGCGGAGAGAAAAACAATATTTTATGTTTGGAGTCGGTGCTTTCCATCCAGAGAGCTGAGTGCATCACACAGGGACAGAGAGCATCTACCTTCACCAGACTTCCAGAAGTTCCTTGCTACACCCTTAAAATACCCACGTGGATCTGCAGGGGCCCCTGTGAATTACAGTTCATCACAACATCCCTCTGTCCCTGGCCCGTCTGAAGCAGTCCCAGCTGCTCTGTCGTGCGTCTGGGTAGGTGCTGGCATTTCTAGTTAGCCTGAGCAGCCACAGACAGAGCAGGGGCTCTCGAGGAGAAAGCTCCCTGTGCTGTGAGAAGGATACATATTTCCTTTTCACACTAGCCCAGACACAAAAGAAGGCTGGGCTTATCTGCCCCTTGGTAGAAGGCATCAGAAGGTAGGAAGGAGGAAGGACTTCGTAAACTTTAAGCTCAGATCCCAGCTGCAGCACACTTTGAGAGATGAAGTTAAAAGGAATGTGAGCTGGAATCTTGTTGAGACTAAGTTTTTCTTGCTGTTTCAACTCATAATGTCAGGTTATTTAGTCTTCCACTTAACCTCTCTTCCCATGGCTAATAGGTCAGCTTATTGGGTTCATGCCCTTTTGCAAGTATTGCTAACCTCAAGCATTCAGAAATCACAAATTTACGCTCAGATTCATGAGACTGCAGGAAAACCATGCATTTTTTAAATAGAGCAATTAAAATAGTTTAATTAGTATTTTAGCCCTGATCCTTTGAGTTTCACAGCATCTGAGCACTTTTGTCCATGCTTTGAGCTTGACAGTCTGCCCCCAGTAAAACCTGTGTTTGTCACAATTGCACAAATAAGCAACCAGTGCTGTAGCAAAAAACTCACCTAAACCAAGGCTTCAGAAAGAACTTGAGATTTGGAAATGCTGGTTTTGTGATTGCATTTTCTTTTTTCTTTTTCCCTCCCACTTTTTCTTTTTTCTCTCCCCTTACCGGTTACGCATGCCTGTATTACAACATATCTGCTGAGAACGAGGTAGCTGAAGGGATTTCTGATGTGGTGAATTAGTGTACCAGTGGCCAGCAGAAAGGTCTGCAGCAGAAAGGCCCAATCAATGGGAAAGCAGGAAGGCTGAACTAGAGTGAAGCTGCCCGTATGTTGAATGTGCTCTTCTGCCACGTGTAAGGGGACTGCAGTTTGGATGTTCGTTATCTGTGCTCCCTTTCATACGTGTGAGAAGGCCTTTGGGAATATTTGGCGTGATTTACCAAGAATTATTCATCATGTGGTGCATACATTTAGGCAGCAAATACCCTCTGTGTAGGGGCATGAGTGAAAATAAGGCTTTTCAAGGTAATTTATATTGTCGTTGCATTTGCCCCATAATGTGAAGGTTCTATGTGTCTTCCTGCCCCAGCTGTGTGTGTTCCAGTGCCCCACACAGAGTAACTTTTCAATCAAACAAAGAAGGTTAGGTCTTTTTCATGGTGTTTAAAAACAGCTTCACAAAAGAAATTGTAACTTACCCACTTCTTGCCATCATATTTTTTAAGGCAAACATTTATAAATCTCTCTGCAACTACAAGACTAGTCTAGGCAGGGTTCTTTGGCTTTTGCTGTGAATGTGGAGCTATTGATCCGTGAACATAAATCCTTATTTATCTCCAGTCCAGTTTATAGGACAATGAAATTATAGGATTGCTTGAATCAATCAATGTTTCTAAAGCAAGCTATAGAAATATAAACAAGTTACACATTATTTAATAAAGTCAATTTGCTTAGAAATGCCTGGCGACGGGCAGCAGATGTTACATTAATTTCTGCTTTCCCTGGAATTTCACAGGGGCTGCAAGATCTTAATGTCACTATTAGCAAAGGTAACTTTATTTTAGAAACTCATTCTGAACTCTCACAGCAAGAAGAAGAAACTGTCATTCCTTTTGACCACAAAATCTGTGCTATTTCTAAGAGGAGTTCTTTGAAATAACTAGGATATCTCACAGCTTGTTGCTTTAGAGAGGAGTTAGTACAGTGGCACTACATTTAGTTAGCATAATGAGCTTTTTTAGCCCCTAAGATACTGACTGAGTTTGAAGTACCAGAACTTTTAGTCGGCTAATATTAAATTTGCTAGCGAAGTACAAGTTTGCATAATTCTTTAGCTTTCCTAGAATTTGATACTGTGTGCCTGTTTCATGAGAAGCATTTAGGTTGTTATAACTAGGTTCTGGCTTGGCAAAACAGTGTAAGTGTAAAAGTGTGTCTTTGTGCTTCTCAGTCGGAATTGTCATGAAAGTGGCCTCCTCAGAGTGGTTTTACAGTCACTGTGTTTGCCTTTTGAGAACCAGATTATTGCAGGGACTTTATTCAAGGTGACTCGAGGATCTCCCGTGAGCTCATGGTGTCCTTTTGGTGCTCCTGTCTGTTTTGAATGTGGAGCAGGATTTTATCAGTAGGCTCGGATGCCTTGGTGGTCTGTCTGTTGGGTAGTTTGTCAGAGTTTATCGTGCAGGAGTACAAAATCATCTGATTAATCTGCTTAATCAATCCTTGAACAGGGGTAGTAATAATTAAGTCACAGATGGCCATTGTAAATCCCTCTATTCCAATACATTAATATTCCTAGTACTTTGGATATTAAGGTTGTTTTAAATTAAAAAAAAAAAAAGTAAAGAAAGCCTCTGTGAAATATGCCTCTGGAAATTTGGGGGCTTTTGTTTTTGTTTATTTTTTCATTGGTCTACCTTCAAGACATAGAGAATTCATTTTTGGCTCTGGAAGGGTTTTTGCTTTAAGATAAATTATTATCATATATACTTATACATTTTGGTACGTGGACTTTGTTAAAGCTTATACATAAACTAGTCTCTGATTAATCTCCTTTTCTAAGCTGTTCTGTGGTATTTTGTCTGCAGTATTTTGTGGCTAAGCTGTCTGTAGCAGAATTTTGTTGATCTGAAGACTGTGCTATAAATTTCTTTAGACACAAACTGCTATAAAATTAAAACTTAACATCTTCCCAGACTTCCTTCATCTATCATAAAGTTGGTGTGGCTCAGCCTTAATTAGATTATTATAGACCTGAAATATATGAGGTAGAATAGCACAAGAGGAATTGAATTTGGTCATTAGCAGGAGTTAGGTTAGTCTAGCTGGTATAGTCAGGAGCTCCTGAAATATGAGACTACACTTTCCATTTGATATGCCTTGAAGACAGGTCAAAATCCTTAACGTGATTTAGGTTTACTGGGAAGGTCTATAATCCCGCTTTTTAATAAACTCTGTATTTCATGTCGGAACAATACCTGTGTATGTCAAGCATTGCTGAGGCTCGCAGCCACAGCTGTATTGCTTTGGAAGCTGAAATGCATTGTTTTGGAAGAGCATTTACAGAAAACATTACTGGACTCAGACAGGGCTCTAAGGCATGAAGGCTTCCTGTAAAACCTGGATTGTTTGGGTGCCAGGTTTTTGTTCTTTTTCAGCTGAGGAACAATTCAGCTCCTCAGCCTTTGAATGCTGTTGTGTTCTTCCCTGTTTAATAGCTGCTGCTGCGAATGTGTGTGTGCAGGCTGCAGCTCTGGCTGTTCAGCTCTGAACTGCTTCTGTCTTGGACGTCTGTCCCTTGCTGGGAGCTCCCAGGCAGTGGTGGGCAGTGAAGGATGAGATGGGTGTCTCCAGTGTAGGTTTTAGTCAGCACTTGTGATGGTGATCTGTGGATTTGAATGGCCACGGAAGAGAAGAGCGTGGATGGCACCGTGTCAAGGAGCTGCAGACCTTGGTAGATGCAATCGTGGGGGAAGCCTTGTGGATGCAAACACAGACAGTGCTGCTGACTCACAGCACTCTGACAGGAAAAGCCTCTCTTCCACTTCTGCTTGTCTCTGGCTTCCTCCAGCATGCGGTCAGGGAGGACTTGGTGTCTGTCTCCCTAATTCTTTGACACTGTTACCATACTGGCCAGCGACTCCACTAAAGGAACTGGGAGCTTGGTGAAAAATATCTGTGCTATTAACTGCTAATTGGGATTACATTTCTCACGTAAAAAGCTTGTAAAGAGACTCTCAGGATTGATAAAAAGCTTGTTTTCATTGCTGTCTGCATCCCTGAGTCTTTTTCCTGCACCCTACAAAACATCATACGGATTTATGTGACTTCACAGAGCTGAGGTCCCCAGCTCCGAGATGATAACTGCAAGTGACTCTGTCTGTGATAAGAAGTGCTCCAGGTAGGTTCTAGAGTCAGTGCTTAAAGGTTGGAGGTGCCGAGTTAAAATCCTTCAGGCAAGAAACAGGTGATGAGGCTTAAAAAGTAAAACACGCCCCAACATCAACAACAGAAAGGGACAAAAAGAAAAGAAAAAAAAAGCTTGATTATGTGTTCTCTTCTAAACTGGATACTGATGTGTGACCCTATTTCCTTTTTAAGTGTGTGTTCAAGAACCATTCATACCTCATGTGTCTCAATGTGACTGGGAGAAGACTCCAGCGCTTTTTAAAAATGAGTG
The DNA here is from genome assembly GCA_013397935.1 of Dasyornis broadbenti. NCBI lineage: Eukaryota > Metazoa > Chordata > Aves > Passeriformes > Dasyornithidae > Dasyornis > Dasyornis broadbenti. The sequence continues at coordinate 805,958 of VZRN01006297.1, read as the reverse complement.
AGGTCTGTACTTGACCTGTGTGTGCTGATAGGAGTTGTGCAGTTAATTTTAATTGGAGAACATCTACCCTCTATATGCAGTAAAAATGTCTTTTATTAAAAAGCCAAGTAAATTAAAGTGAAATTGGAATATTATTTCTTACCTTCTACACTTGTGGTGATTGCTTTAGTTTTTTGAAAAGACTTTGATGTGTATCAATATTTGATGTCTTTTCTTTTCCTGAAAGTCCTCCAGGATCAGTTGCTGGTTGAGATCAGCTTGTGCCCACTGATTAATTCCTTGTGTCACCGGTCTTGAATCTCGCTGCAGTTGTTCTTGGAGAACTTGCCAGCAGCAGCAAACCAGCAGAGCTGTTATTGACCTAGAATAGCAATAGGGTTGTTCATACATTGAGCAAGGTTTTCTGTGAAATATGTCGCTATTCTGTGGAGCTGATGAGGTGGTTAACACCTTTTGTTTATTCTGTAAGGATCTGAGGCTGGAAGGGAATTAATGCAGTTGTGAAGCGTGGAGAACCAAAATAGCAGTGATTCAGTTAGAGTAGAGCCAAATCTTCTTAAAATTAAACTCCATTGTGTTAGAGACTTGACTTTTTTGATACCTATATTATTAACTTCTCTGATAAAAGCAGGAAATGTAATTCAGTGATATTGGAGAAGCCTTGCACATTAAATCCAAGCTATTGTCCTGGGGTTGTAAGAGAGAAACCACTCTTCATCAGGTGTGTTATGAGAATAAGGTTTTACAGAGTTTCTGTTTCTCAAGGTTACCATATAATTCATAAACTTAGTTTTTGCATAGCATTGATTGCCTTAACTTTCAAATAGGTTGTTTAGGGTGGGTGGGAACTCTGCAGTACATATATGAGTATTTATAATTTCATAAGTAACAAACAGTACTGGACAGTTCAGGGAATTTTGTCATGGGCAGAGGTGTTTACTTGCAATCTGCTGCTTCTGAAGTTGTCCTGAAGATTTTTTTTTGATCATGAAATTTGGTTACTTTCGTGTGTAACAGGTTGGTGGACTTCTCTCACAGAAGTGCTTCAAGGTGTGGTTTTTTGTTTACCTTTCTAATTGGACTGGATCAGATGCTTAAAACAGGATTGAGGTTTGCAGGCAGAAAAATATGGAAGAAAGCTGAAAAATTCATATACAATGAACAAACCATTTCCAGAACTGCGGTCAAAACTTGACTGTTGTGTGCAGGTTGTTCAAGGGGCTGTGGCAGCCTGGCTGTACCACAATCCAGAGATCGTAGATTTGACCATATTGATCTTAAATCTGATACTAGAAATACAACACGGGTAGCCAAAGTATCTCTGGAGAGACTGGTTAGTGATACCTCCAAGGGGGACAGGAAAACTTGGAGTAGCGCTCGTGAACTTGAGATCATACAGCCAAACAGTGCTGTGTGTGTGGATTCAACAGTGTGGCAGATACTGAATTATGGATCTGGTAGTACAGCTGGGGTTTTCTGCTCATTACTTCTTCTTTCTCATGTGTGTTCTAGTAGTCACGTTAGATGAGTTTTCCTCTAATCCCTCACTTTGCTTGTGATAATTTAAAGCTTACTTTGTTCCATTCTTACAAGATATAACCAGCTTGGAAATTAAGTGCTAATAAAGTTTTGTATTGCAAAAATACTCTATATTTGTTCCTTCAGAGAATGCCACTGTTTGTACGTCAGGGCACCCCTGAAGGGCCTTTGTATTTTCCTTCCATGATCTGTGACATGGTCAGGCTGTCTTCCCCTCTTTTCCCCACTCATTCCCCAGCTTCTCATACTTGAAAGCAGCAACACTGATGTCTCAAGCAGTGGGTATGTAAATATTTACTGCCATGACAGTCAACAACAGTGGGAGGGGGGAAATTGCTCCATTCTACCATTCAGGGAACCTTCGAGTTCTGTCTCAGAGTGTGCAGTGGATGAGAAGAGGAAAGGTTTGCACTTTGTGCTTGACATGTTTTTGCTCTCTCGGTTCCTGTTTTGTTGCAGATGTCATTCATTTAGCTGTGGAAGGCTTTATCAGCCCTTGCAGAGGCTTTTCCCTGCACACAGCACTCAAGGCTGCAGCTGTAGTGGAGGAAAATGGAGCCTGTAGATCTCCTGGCACTCGCCTCCCTAGAAATGAACAGTACCACAGTCACCCTGGCTTTGCTGGCCGTCTTCCTGGTCCTGCTGTATTGGTAAGTGATAAAGGTGATCTGGGCTGCACATCAGACACAAACCCTGCTGAAGCTCAGAATCTGCAGAGTCTTTTATCCATCAGGGGAAACTGGGAGATAATTTCTTAGAAGGGGAATAGAGAGGGAGTTGGTTTGGATGCAGAGGGTGCAATAAATACTCACAAAACTCATGATGCGTTTAGAGAATTCTCTCCTTGCAATATTGTTTTGGAAGTGCTTTACCAACTGCTAACAAAAATTGTCTTCCAAATTAAGAACTTATTTGTTGGTTTCTTATTAATTTCTTTGGGCAGCAGGAACATTGGTTGGTCCTGGTCAGAAAGAAACCAATACTTATTGGACCTGTTCTCTGCGATGTGCTGCACACTTGTTCTTTGGCTTAAGTGTACAGACACTTTAACTGCTGCTTGTATTTTCTCTCTTGTTCTTTCCACACTGACTTGTGGATACAAATCAGAATAACAGCAGCCCTAATGGTTAGCACAGGAGGAATTGCAGTGAGCTGTGCTGAAATGAAAGGAAAAAACACCCTGTCCCGACAATTTATTTCAGAAATTAAATTAGATGAACTGGGAGTGTTTTTCTGACTTTTTACTTGCATATCTCTTCAAATCCTGCCTTCCAGTAAAAGAATGGGGGATTCTTCTCAATTGTATGAGTGTTCAAGAAAAGGTTTCAGGGACTGTTATAGGAAAAAAAAAAAAAAAAAACAACAAAAAAAACCAAAAATCCAAAGCTAATCTAGAAGAGAATAGTGATGGCACCATGAGTTTAGCCCAATTGTTGTAGCAATACAAATGACAGATCGCTTTGCATATATTTTGTCATTCTTTCACCCTGTTGAGCTTTGTTCAACTTCCTTCTGTGTCCAGGGAGGGTGTAGAGAGACTAAAAAGAGTCAAACCCCTATTTGACGTGTGTTGCCATATCCAATAGGTGGGTGAGCCGGCTTTCTTAACAAGATCTGCCCAAATCATCACAAACTACCAAGTCCTGCTTCCTCTGAATTTTATTGGGAAAAAGAATGGCAGCTCTTGATCATCAAGTAATGCTGTTTAGCTGCAGATCTGTGCATCTCTGGGAGCTTATGGAGGAGAGAGGGAGGACAAAGGCACATCCACAGCTCAGAAAAGCAGCAGATCAGCTGGTGAGATCTGGCCACCTGTGAATCATTTGAAAGAGCCGGATGCTTCCACACAGTACATGTCCAGATGTGCCTGGATCTCTGAAGACTCGGAACTGCTCCTTGTAAATGTCAGGTCCTGTCTGGTCTGTGCTTGCCCAGGGCCTCAATTTCTGGTTCGGTTTAGGGAAGGCTGTTCCTCCCTTTGAAGTTAAGACATGGTGGCTTAGTGCACATTTGGCCTCGCCATTAACAAACCTATCTCTAATTGCAGAGCTGAACCAGACTCGTGGCTGTGCTCACTTACTGCTGCATTGAGTGCCCACCATAAAAGTTTCAAAATCTTCAATTTAGCAGTGAGGTGGGAAATTGTCCAACAGTAGAGACACCTCATTCTCCTTTCCTGTGTCTCCTTTCCTGGCTGAAGGCGAGTTCTGTGAAAGCATCAAGAAAAGGATGCTAAAGTTTTGTATGGGGAAAGTGTTTTATACTCCTACCTGCCAATGGTTACTAACCAGTCTTGTTGCTCTACAGATTTCAGTTGATTTTTAAGTAGCTTGTTAAATACAGGTGCCTATAGATCAGTGTCCAATGGGAAGCTGGCGATTCTTACACCTGCAACGAAATATGCTGGGCAACACCTGTGGGCTCTGGCTAGGTTTGCCTGGTGGCTGAGCTGTTCAGATCTTTGTATTGCAGTAAAATGCAGTGACTGAGCCTATAAGGTTAAAATCTTGAAGCACATCTGCAAGTGTGGTAGTTGTTCGAACTTGTCAACTTTCTAATTTGAGTCTATTTTGTTAAAGTTTTTTATACTGCGTGCCTGTTTAAGCAAATCAGTAAAACTCGATGCATGCTCACATCTTCCTTTATTCATGACTGAAACCTTGGGTTCAAGGAGTTATTTAAACAGTGTGTAAAATGGTTGCTAATAGAAATGCAGGTCTCTAATTCTAGGGAATGTTTTTGTTACAATCACGTTGCATATCTGATTATCTGGCTCTTCCAGGAGTTAGAAAACATGAATGTTGTGTATGGCAGGAGCAATAATAAACTAATAACTCTTAAAGTTCCTTTGACGTTTTCTTTATAAGCCTTATCCTAATTTTTTAATAACTTCTGAATTATTCTTTTTTTAGCTTTTTCTGCCAGGATTGTATCTTTTCAGAAGGGCAGCCCTGGGGCAAGGGAGGAATGAATGTTTGCTGTTGTAAATTTCATTAAGGTAGTAGCTTATGACTGATCAGGGTCATGTTGTGTCGAGTGTTGTGTGAGTACAAAGAACAGGCAGTTTGTCCACCTTGTTGGCTTAGTGAGGCTCCACAGAAGGTGGCTGCAGGTAGAGGAGAGACTCAAAAGACCTAATGCACACTGGACTAGGAACCTGGTGATGGCAACTTTCGTGTTATTGAGCTCTTGGCATGATTTTTGTGGATGGGGGTACTCAGTGGTGTAAATGACTGCCTTGAGCTGCTGTCCATGGGCTCAGCCTCAGTCCCTGTGTGTGTGTGTATTGTGAGGCCAGCTGTGATTTGTCACAGTTCAGCTGGCAGGTGGTATCTTGCTAAGCTGCGATAAGGCCAATCTCCTCACGTTTTTGGGTATGGAGAGGTCATATGAAAGAGGGAGAGAAGAAAGGGTTGATTAAGAAAGGGAGGAGTGGCTGTAGCCGCATAAAAATAAAACTGTAGGGAAGATAAAAGTCTTAGGAAGAAACTTGGATGATTTGATAATTTTTTAGGCTGTTATTTAAGGTACAATGAAGATCATCAATAACTCTATAACAAATCATGTAATAGCACGTCTCTGATTTCTCATGTGTTGTCATCAGTGTAATATGAAGGTGAAGCTTGTAGTGTAGTGTGTCAATTTTAAATCAGGGGAAGCAGCTATAACCTCTCAGTGTTTGTCTTCTACATAACCTTAAGTCAGCTCCAAGGAGAGGCTTTTTAAAGTAGTTGATTTAATGTTGGGAGTAGAAAGAACTATGAAGCTTTTGGGAACATAGTCTCTTCAGATGTGAATGGGAAGTTGTTTTTTTGGTAATCTGTGAAATTAAGAGGCTGCTCAAGCCTCTTTGCTATCCCCCATTCCTGAAGGCCTCAGACATTTGCTACCCTCCCCATTATTCCTGTTTATTCTCTGAAGGTAAAAACTTCTTCTTGCAAACTTCTTACCATGCGTTCTTCAATGTCTCTTGCTACATCATTACTGTTGTGATAGACAAGTTACTGCTTTATCCACCCAAAAAAGGCATAATATGGCTGACTACCAAAGTTCAGCAGTACCAGTGGCATAGCACTTAACACTTTTAAAAAATGTCTTGTCCATGTCCCCCGCCGTGATTTCTCCTACCCAAACTGATTATCAGAGCAGTTTCTTTTAAGAGCACTTTCTTTCTCATTTACGAGCACTGCTGTCTCTATTTGCCTAATCTCTGTGAATCTCAGGGGATTTTTTTTAGGCATGAAATAAAACTAAACTCTTAAGGGAAGAATGAGGCTAGCATTTACAAAGCCCAGTGATATTCTCCATTGAAAAATACAGTACTATATCTATGCAACATATTGTCCATTTTCATTTCAAACGTATGCTGAGTTGGATATCCCATGCTTGGCTGTAGCTGCAAACATTGCTTTGTGTCTTTCTTTTTGCTGTCTGGATAGATGTTTGATAAAATGAAAGCAGGAGTTTATCTTGCTTTAAAGTTTAATGTACCATAAGCTGAGCATTATGAAGAAGCTGTCACAGCGTTCTGATACCTGTGTTCAAACTGGATTATCAACCCCTTGTCTAAACAAACCTGGGCTTTTTTAGAAACATGGAGGTTGGATGGGAGTGTTTGTTTATGTTTGTAAGATCCATGTCTAATTGCATGCTTTCAAACATAGCAAAACATAAACTAGTGGTGTTCCTGTCTGTTTCTGAAAAGCTAAGTAATTCAGAAAGATGCCAATTTTACACTGAAGTAATATTAATGATCACTTGCTACAGACAAGCATAGGGTGACTAAGAGATTGGGGTCCCCCTAGATCAAGGTCCTGTCCCCCCAGTGCATGACAGGTCCATCCTGACCCAGAGAATTTCCTGTCTCTGATAAAAAAGAATGAAAACTAAACTTCATATTTTTCTTCCTCTGACCTTAAGTCCAGACATTGGCATGCAGTTGCGTGGGGACACAGTTAGACATGGGGCAGAAGTGTCAGAGTTCATCTGTGGGTGCTGTACCTGTACTGAACCCCACTGGAAGCTGATCTCAGGACAAGGCAGTGTTTCCATACAGGTGACTTCACTACCATTGCTTGTTTGGCATTACTTTGCATCTGTGCTTTTGGAAAGGGCTATGAAGGGAGAGTTTAGAGGTAATCTTTCTACAAAAAACACTTCATTCTGGTTTTGCAGAACCTTGCTGTTTGGGGTTTAGTTTGGTAAAACTGAGTTCAAATAGATCTCAGGTTTTTTTTAGTTGTGGGGTTTTTTGTGTGCAGTTGTTTTATTTTTTCCCCCCCAAACTAGATGTCACCTAATACTGGATCTTGGACCAATTTTTGGCCCCCAAGAGATCATTATTTACAGAAGATGTTTGATAGCTAGAGCTCTAGGCTTATGGTCTGCATACAGGCATAAGGTGAGTAAATTATTTTCCCTAAAATGGCCATTATGTCAGTGGAAGCAATTCTGCTTCCCTCCCCTTCATTTGAATGTCCCATTAGAAAAGCTAGAAGGATCTGATTCACCAAGAAACACCAGCAAACTGAGGTTGATGACAGAAAAAAACCTAAAAGATTCTGCATTGTCCTTGTTATTCAGTTTCACATCAAGAAAATCTGGATTTCCCACCAATGTGTGAAACATAATTTGATCCCACAGCTGTGTGATATATGGCCTTGTCTTTGAGCTAAATCAAGCATCTCTAGGTGGGCCTGAGAAGGAGCAGAAGTAATTACTGAATTATAATTTGGAAAAGTGCCGTACCACAAATGACTAAATACTTTATTTCTCTGAAAACAAAGTGGATTTGATCATTCTCAGTGCCCTGATTATGCTGCTTTTAGGTAAACAAAGTTCCCTTTTTGGGGAAGAGCTAGAACTGTTTTCTGTCGTTGCTGTTGCAGCTTCAGAGCCAGCTTCTCTGGGATATCCTCAGAGGCTCTTAAAACACCTTGGTTATCCAGAGAACTGTAGCTTGGCCTTTGGTGTTGTGCAGCTTTGGTTTTGCTTGGTTGCACTGCACTGCAAATCTCAGAAACTGTCTCTGCTCAAGTTTTGTTTTGTTTTCAATTTAGAGATTACAGGTCCAGCGATGTTCATTTGAAGGCTGTCAAGTGGTTGCTGAGTTTTTTGCTTTTGTGAAGGTGCATTTTACTCTAAAAACACTGTGTAAAAAAGTCAATCTTCAGCCTATTAATTCCTTGCCGTCTTTGTTTTTCCCTAACCTTTTTCATGCCTTTTCCCATTAAATCCCAAATCAAAACACAGTTTGATTTTAGTGAGTGGAGATTGGAGCCTTGATAGTATGTAAAGGCAGACCTTAGGGATAGGATGGCTTCTTTCCATGAAACAAGTGTATTTACCTGTGCTCTGCTATGGTCTCCAGAACCACACTCTGAAATGAAAAGTTAAAACAGTGGGTGGTTTTGGCAGGTTAGAACTGCTCAGAGTGCTGAAATATAGATCTGTGTTCTCTCTTCGCGTGTCTCCTTTAACATTGCTCCCATCATTTAAAGAAAATTGCCCGCATTCTTCTTCACTCCTTTTTGTCTTTGCATCAGACTTCACCCATACCAATGTTTGTTTTGACCTCACTGCTGGCTCACAGGTAATTTATGCCTTTGATTGCCATGCCTTGCTCTTCTGTAGGGGAGTTTTATACAGTATTTAATGGAGTTGTCTGAAAAATATTTCAAAATATTGACATGTTATTGAGAGATTGTTTTTTATCAGTTCCCCTTGACATACCCAAAATCTTTAGATGGATTTTTTTCTCTCTTATCTCCCTAGTTCTGTTTTTGTTTTTTTTTTTTCCCTATTGAAAACAAAGTTTACTCTTCCATGAGCTTGGTATGTGCTAACTGCTGTGAAACAGCTGAAGGAGCTCAAAATATTTTCTGGTTTGGGTTTGGGTATGCATTTATTTCACTTTCCTGGGAATAGCGGAGGAGCTTGAGAAAATGAGGTTCTACGTGTGCCTCCTCCTTCCCTCGCTTTATATGCCATTGCTTACACTGCTGAAAATTTCTTTTAAGCTTTATTTGTTTATTTGACATGTGTTATCTGTGATTGGAGTGATGTGCAGCTCGATAGGAATACAAGAGTTTTAATGAAGGGATCATCTAGCATTTGGGAGATTCTCCATATCCATTCCTTTGGTAGTTTCTTTCCTGGCTAGTTGCTGCTTTCATGCTTCTGCAGAATCTGTGAAGCTTTTGGGAGAACAAGGAAGCAGCAAACAGGGAAAAAGGCAAAACTTGTTATATTTGATTTTTTTGTTTGGGTAGGGAAAGAAGCTGGATGTCCAGCCATGGCTGGAAAAGGACTGGAAAGAATGACTGGGGACAGCAGGATATGACTCCATGTGCATTTGTAGTGGGTTGTTACAGACTGAGGTCAAGTATGTGTGGGCAAATTGAGGCTGGAAGAAAGGAGCTGAACTGAGATGCATTTTGGGAGGAGGAAATGGGGCAGTGGCTGTGTGCGTGCTTGTGTGGACAAAGTGAAGTCTACTTCCTTGGAAAGAATAGCTCCTTTCAGCTACTAAAAACCTTGTGATGCTCTTTATGAGCTGAGGAGCACGGGAAGGATGAAAAGGCAGTGGACTTTAGAGGAGATGAGTAATTGGTAACCGTATGGTCACAAGCTCCTGCTGAATGAATGCTCTTGGATGAGAACTCTTGGCAGAGTTCTGAACCTGTAACCCTCAGCATTGTTTTAACTTTGTCGGTGGCAATAAATCTGATGTAATCTGCGCATGCATGTTTGTGGTTTCTCATCCAAAAAGCTCCAAAGAGCTTTTATGTAAACACCCTCTCAGTAGAGCTATAACAATTGAAGAGGTCGTCGAGGCATGTGGTTTGAAATGTGGGAAAGACATGAAATAAAGCCATCCTGGGAGAGGAAGGAGCAGCTAAAGGATCTTCAGTGGGTTGCATGCTAGCATGACAGACAGAGAGTGATGATGGGCAAAACAGCAAGGGCCCTCTTCTGTCTTTAAAATATCAGTATGATCTGTTTGTTCTCCAGCGATTTTAACAAGTCTCTGGTTTAAGGTTTTCTGAAATACTCATCATGGCTTGAGCTGAAGCAATCTCTCCAAGAGAGTTCTCAGTATAAGCCTCACAGCAGCAAAACTGAGAGCTGCATGTTTATGTTAGGATAGATTTCAGTGGCTGTAACACTGTTGTACTCGATGGATTAATGACTCTGAAAGCTGTGATGAGCTGTGCTCAGGATGGGACTCTGAGCTGATCAATAGTTACTGGTAGCCATTCAGGTCAGAGCTCTGGCCAACAGCTTTAGGAAGAGCAAACACTTGGTGGTTCCAGAAAGGCTTCAGATCCCCTCTGCAGCTCATGGAACAGGGTTGTTCTGGAGTAATATTCAGCAGCCTTCACCTCTGTGTACCTGGCTTGCTGCCTCTCGTCTTCTCTTCAGAGCGAGGAATAGGTGGTGCAAAGATAAAGAATCCTCAGTTTTATGGGAACTATTCCTAGCTATGGCAACAAACCTCAAGCCTTTCCTATTTCAAAAGAATAGTGTTTTGAAATTTGTCTACTAGAAAGTTTTAGACCTCAGGTAATTTCTTACGGTTTGGATACCAGCCTCAGTAGTTGTGTTTTAAATTTTTAAAAAGTTTAAATTTTTAGCAGTAGTTAAGCATTCAGTGGTTTCACAATATATTTTCTTCCCTGAGATGTAACTCTTGTTTAATATAAATGGAAGTGCCCTCAATTTGAGTGGAAACCCAGGCATCTGGTGTTCTCCTAGGACACAGAGGTCTGTTATTAACAGAGAGAGACCATCGGATCTTGGGTGTCAGGCACAGAGGAACCTCGCCAAGCAAGGCTGCAGAGTGAGCCTGGAATATTAACTGTGGGCACAAGATGGTGGGAGGGCTGTAGGAACCTGTGCCTTCACAGGCCGTGGTCTCACAAGGACTGGTGTATTTACAGTGTAAGTATGTTCATCCTGCCAGGACTCAGTCGGGGATTCGAGAGTTGGGATTAGAGTAGTTTATCCCTAACCTGCCTCCTCAGTTTAGGAGACTTAAGCCATTAACAGGCATGGTAAGGAGGCCTTTATTTCCATGGTAGCTGGTGACTTAGTTCCTCCTTCAAGCTTTAACTGTGTCACTGGTGGATATTTTCTATTTAATTTTTGACATTGCTAGGGATCCTGTGCAGTAAAGCCCTTTTCCCCCTCCTTCTCCCCCTTTTTATTTACGTTCCTGAGTGAGAGCATAGCCAAGCAGTGAGCTCAGTGCCATGGAAGCATTTTATATTTTGAGCAGAGATAAAAATCTCATTCCTTCTATAAACAAAACAAATCAACAGATGATGCCCAGGAGAACCATTTCTCTATAGCCATTTTCCTCCAGCTGCTTTCTATTCCGTGCAGCTTGCAATGCACCATATGAAATACGTGTGTGCCTTTCTGTGTGTGCAAAGCACAGGTTTCCACCAGAAAGTGGCAACTTCATCATAAAAAATAAACAAAAACCACCAAAACCCCCCCATTTTTTTCCTTTTACAATGCTGTGATAATATGATTACTAATCAAGTTGAGATGCTTGGTCATTAATAGTGTGTAATTTAGCAATGCTAGAGGACATGCTGGAGGAACTCTGCAGTCACAGCCACTGCATCTTCCCCCTGAATGGGTTTGGACTATTGTCCATGGCAGGATGAGATGCTCACCACCTCCTCCTGAGATGTGCTTCTGTACAGGAGGAGGGTGGCTAAGCCAGATGTTCCTAAGCTGGAGCCTGGGGGAGTAGGATCTATCCTTGCAGGGGCAGAGAAAGGTGATTAAAGTTTGAACATTGCTGGGTTAATGGACTGTCTTTTTGCCACCAAGAATGGCCTCTGAGACATGAAGGAGCTTGGAACTAGCGGGGGGCAGGAAGGCAGTAAAATTTGGCAGCAGTACTTTTGGTCATCTTGATAAAGCACAGTTTAGGACTGAGGGAAAATATTGTGGTTTCACATCCAAAAAGCAATGGAGAGCTTTTATGTAAACACCTTGCAAGTATACATGTATGTATATATTTAAACTTACATATAAATACATAGCAAGTGACTCAGAGCAAACAACTTCTAAATAAGCAGCCAAACGTAACTGATCTGATCGTTGGATAGATCATGTTCCGTGCCCAAAGCAGCCCCCTTATCCCATCTCCAGCCAAATGACTTCTGGCAGCTAAGGAAATAACCTTGGGTAAAACCAATAGGATTTTTATAACAGAGACATTAGCTATTGACCCTGAGTGTATTTTATGACACTGCCTTGGTTTTGCCTTGTATATCTTCATTCTGGTGTTGATGTGTTGTTCTGTGGTTTTGAAAAACTGCAGTTTCTCGCCAGCACTCCAGGATCTGTCACTGCACACCCAGCTGTGGGTTCACTCTCATCAGCACTGGATCCTTCTCCAAGGCAGACCTCATCTGGCCGGGGCTGGGCACATGAGACAATCTTGATTTATTTAACTGGAGAGCAAGACAAGTCACTTACACCATTTCGGTTATGCCACTGGGAGAACGATGATCTGATTTGAAGTTCACTTTTCCATATTAACAGATTTCAGTAAACAAAGCTTTTTTTTTTTTTTTTCTACCAGATCAATTCTTTGGGTGGTATAGCTCATATGGTTTTGCTCAGAGGCTTCTTGCCCTAAACCTGAGTTTGCCGAATCATTAAAACAGGGTCTCAAACTTGCTTGAGAACTGAATTCTGTTTGCTTTGCTCAATTGCCCTCGTAAAGTTAGGGAGCAGCAAAATAGTTCAATAGAAATTTCCCTGACTAGGAAGTGCACATGAATTACATTTTTTTTTTTTTAAACTTGTGTTTATGAAAATGTTTCCCAAGGTGATTTGCTCATGTCTGAGCATTTAGGCTTGCAGCATCCATGGGTTTGAACTTGGAGCTCTATGGAAATGAAAGCTGTGTCGCAACAAAGCTGACTTCTTTTTAATTTTTTTTTTTTTTTTCCCAAAGAAGTAAAATATTTTAGGTGCTTAGTTGTTTTGAAGTTTTGGGTTTAAAGGGGGTGGTTAACAGTGGGAAATCCTGTCACAGTCATTGGCGACAGTGGCTGATTGTTTTTCTGGGTGACACTGTTTTGGGTCAAGTTATAGAGCTGACTGTAAGATGTAAAACCATTTTGGTAAAGTTTGCGTGGACAGCTTGTCTCATCAATTATCCACGAAATTCCGAACTCTTAAATAACAGCTCTAAGCTGATTTACTAGTGCAAGCCCTTTAAATTCATAGGCTGAATTTGGCTTGCATTGCTTTGACCAGTGATAAAAAAGGATTGTGGGTTTTTCTCTTTTTTTTTTTTTTTTTACCTGAGAACATAATTCTCCCACCTTCCCACTTTCACACGGACATTTTTCTGACTGAAAAATGTTGTTAAACATAATATTGATACAGTAAAAGAGCAACCCACACAGAAACCCAAGCTGCACCATAAATCCTTCTCTGAAGTTGCTCACACTGGTTATGTAAATAAAAGAAAATTGATGCTGTTTGCAGAATGTGATGATATAGGGGAAATTTCTCTTATTTGATAGAAATTGTGTGCATCTGTGTGTGCCCCTGTACCTGTGCCCCCACCCAGCTCTTTGTTGTTTTGGTCAACTCTGTAGCTGATACGGACACCAGAGAACCACCCCCGAGGCGGAAAATGTCCTTTCTCAAGGTTTCACAGAGGATCATTACAGTGACTGTTTTGTCTTTTCCTTGCTTGGGAAAGACCTTTTGACTGAAAAATATATTGCTCAGTTCAGGAGGAATTACTGTATGTAACCAAAGACTAATGACTTTCCTTCCAGTGTGGTGGGTTTTGGTTCCAATTCCAAAGAGTGAAAATGGTATCTCCACAAACTAAGGGATGTTTCAACCCCCGTGACTGTTGATCCCCAAGGATGCAGCTGATCCATCTATGGGGGTTTTATTTGTAAATTGCATTGCATTTGTAAATAGCTGGTGGCCAAAATCATTATCATTGTGTTAATTTAAAGATCAGTCAGCATTTTCAGGGGCTGGGCAGTTTCAAGAGCTTTCTCTGAGCAAGCTGGAGGCTTTGTCTTGTAGGCTGTGAGCAAATTGTTACAAAACACAAGAGAGCTGGTAGGAGTTTGTGGAATCATAATTAATTGACAATGGTTTTTCAAAAATGACATTTTTCAATTTAAAATAAGCTGTTAAAACAATTTAGAACAGTGTTGTGATAGTCCCTTGACACACATGGGGAGCTTTGGGTTAAACATATAAATAATGCTGAAAACACTATATTTAGTTCCAGACTGATCCAAGGACAACTGAAAAATTGAAGGTCAAATAACAAAACGAAGAAAAGAAAATTATAGCCCTCCTTGTTCTGTTCTGCAGCATGCAGCTTGGCAGCCGTGAAGGTTCAATACTGGGGAATTTGTCACATACAACTATTTATGATTTGTACTTTAAGCAAAGCAAGTAAGCATGAAGTGTGTGTACTTATTGACAACAGCACATCACTGAGTCTTGTCACACTGAATCTGGAGAGCAGCTCTGGAGTATTGCAGAATTTTGGGGGGCTGGATATCAAAAGATCTATGAAAACCTAATCAATCAATCAACCAATCAGTTACAGCTTTCCCCATGTTCTGTCTTGATCCTTGGCTCTAGCTATTTCTGCTTGGAACCGAGCTGAAACGTAACCAGGTGCTACATGGTGGGCCAAGACCATTGCTTGTTTTACTCTTTTTATTGGTAGAAGCCATTAAAATTATGGGACAAGAACTTCAGTTCACTACTAGCTTGGGAGAGCTTTCAGTCTGTGCTTGAGCGGGAGTTTGTTTAAACAGCCCAAGCACAGAGCTCAGTGCTTCCAACTGCAGGGACAAGGCTCCACTGAGCTTCAAACCCATCCAAGTTATCCCTCCCAGGGTGGTCATGGTTCTGCTCCTCCCTTGTGGAGAGACCTCGTGCACTGACAGTCTGGTCAGGATTTGCCGGGTGTATTCCTTTCAGGTAAGGATAGAATCTCACCTGAGTGGCTGCAGGTGGCACAGGCACTGTTGGAGCCACAGGACCAGGTCTCAGCAGCTCATGCCTGTTTATTCAGCTGAGGATCTGCATGAGGACGGCAGAACTGGAAGCCTGATGATACATTGATGGGGATTGTCAGTGATGTGATTTCTGCAATCATGTTTATGCGATGCTTCACTTGACCTCATCTTGCCGAGCCTGATCGTGCCTGCCTGTCCTCATGCACAGCCCCCAGCATGCCCAGGGCACTTTCCCACTGGCCATCCATGCCACAGCCCTGGGGCCAGATCCCTTCCCTGGAGTATCCGCTGGCCACTTGGCTCCAGAGAGTTGACATGTTCTGACTGTTCTGGTTTTATTAGGAGATTTTGGTAATACATGGTGTAATTAATTATTTTCAGAGACTTTATTTCATTTAAACAAATCCCCCACTAGCCTCTCTCTTTGAACTGCTTACGAAACCTGATTCAGTTGAAACTGCAGGGTATTATCACACTGAGTAGGGCAGTTTTCAAATTGACTACTATACTTTATATCAAATGTGTGCATTTCGTGGACAATGTCTATTCAGACAAAGCTTTGGCTACCAGTTGTGTGAAAATCAAATGCATCCTTAGCGGTGTTCAAAAATGAGTGGGAATACACGTGGTCCAGCTTGGCTAGCAGCTTGTTCCAGGACGAGAGCCTTCAACTCTGAAACTGCAGCACTCAGAGAAACAGACTTCTTTTTCCTAGATGGAAACCACGTCTTGCATAATTTGTGTTTTTGCAATTTCACTTTAAATCTGGGCTTTGCCTGTCAGAGATAATGGGAAACAATTATTTCTTTCAATTACTAGCTGGCTGTTGTTTACATTTCCTATGAGCATCTCTCTCTCTCTCTCTCCCCCTCTCTCTCCCTCTCCCCCCTCCTTCCCTCCTTCCCTCTCTCTCTTCCTTAAAAATATTTTTGTGCATGCTGTATCTAAAAATAAATCAAAGTGGAGGCCCAGTAATTGGGGTCATTCCTTTAGCAATGAGTCAATCTCTTTGTAGAAGCAAAAAAACAATTTGAGATTGTCCTCAGCTGAAGTCCCAGATGATGCACCATTCTTGGTCTGGTTGTTTCTTCAGCTCCTGCATTTATTATGTGTTTAATCTTGACTGTGTTTCAGGATAAGATGTAAACTCAGTTATGGTTTAGAAGATTGGTTGAAGTCTTATCCTGGTGAAGGCCTATATAAACCAAAACTTGAAATTTGGCCTAAGAAAGTTGTGTAAAACACTGATTCTTGCAAATGTGTCTCTTAATGGACACATTTGTAACAAGTGTTCGCCCATTCTTTTTTCCTTTCAATATTAAAGGAGCAGTTATGTGAACAGTGTATTTTTTCATTAGTTCATTTGTTGTGCTCTTCATTTATAGCTTCATTTTTTTTACCTCCAACTTATACACATTATTTACAGGCTAATTCTGAGTTCATCAACTTGGATATGCAAACGTGATTTATTTTTTTTTTCAACCACCAAGATATTCATGATTTGTGTGAGGAATCTCTGGGCAGAACAGGGAGTTTAGCAATGGCACAGGTGAATTTGGGTACAGCTCTGGCTTTGCTTTAGTATATGAAGTTTGACACTTGGATATGCATGCACAAGAAGAGGGAGATAAATTACTGAAACCCTCATTTCCCTTACTGTTGACTACCAAAAAGAAATTAAAAGGGAACTCCCAGCCTTCACTATTTATGGAATGTCACCACAGCATATTTTGGAGTTGTTTTTGAAGGGTCATTAACCCCACTATCTAAAAGCAAGCAAGCAACCAGCATTCTTCTGGCTGTCAAATACAAGTCAAATGGATTCTTTTAAATTAGTTTTTGTCTCTGAAGAACATTTCGTTGTTTATGCTTAGTCTGTAAGGGTGCTCAAATGCCCCAGTTAAAGTCAGAGCCAGCCACATCAGGAGAAATAATCTTTACACAACATGGTATCTCGCTATGCATGCCTTCGTGATGAGAGGAATATACCTTTCCCAACATGATCAAATAAGAAATACCTTAGCAGCACAGAAGGCTTGATTATGATCTTTATTACCTTGCTGTAAAACAAGACCAGCACTGCTGAACTCCATGGAGTTGCTCTAAATTGAAATGTGAACTCTGAAATACAGAGCAGAATAAATTCACTTTATACACTTCAACTAGGAGAAGACAAGTCAGCGTGGCAGTCCCAGCAGGATTACCAGCATTCAATCAGTTTCAGGCCTTGTATATCCCAGCATTGTAGGTAGGCTTGGGAAGCTTAGTTTGCAGTAGAAATGTCACTGCTCTTCCACAGAATGCTCTGGTAACAGCCAAACCTCCTAAATAATCCCCATCCCTACTGTTCAGCGTGTGAGTGCTGGGAACAGAAGTGTTGGGGGAATCTTTCGCGGTTCTGGCAGCAAACGTGTCTCTTGGAGAACAGGAGACTTTCCACTGGCGCAAGTCCTTACTTTTCAAGAGCTGTGTCTTTGCTGAGACAGCCATCTGGCCATCTCTGGGGCTGGCAGTGTGCAGTGCATGCTGCTGGGGGTGGGTGGTACCTTCCCAGGTGGCAAGGAAAGCCTCCTGTGCTTGCATGCCATTGCCATCGGCAGGACGCACAACTGCAGGGTTTTGAATGCTGAAATTCGTTATTCAAACTCCAAAATATTGTGCAATCCCTTTGCAGGTTTTTTTTTTTTTTTTTTTTTTTTTCACGGGGGGGGGGCAACCTC
>VZRN01006297.1:771500-788634 GCA_013397935.1 Dasyornis broadbenti | reverse complement strand
GCAACCCTAACCTTGGTAACTCCCTCTTCTGCCCTTCAAGCCATAAGCATGTCTTTACTTGCTGCTAGGTTTCAGGACTTTGAGATTGCTTTTGGTTCTACCAAGCAATAACAAGCCTAGAAATAAGCTCTGGTTGGGGCTCTTTATCCGTGCCCAAACTTCACTTGCTTGTGCAATCATGCTGTTTTAATATTGATGCTTTCAGAAAAATCCAAATAATGAGGGATTCACGATAAAGCTGTGAGATTTTGTTGCCAGGTTTATTCTTGTGGAGCAGAACTAATAAAACTTTAAGGAAGGAACCTTAGCCAAGTTTTTAAAAGTGGGTTATTTTTGTTGTGAAAAACAAAGCTAAAAACAAAGAAAGAAACCCAAAACTTGGAGATTGAAACTCAATTTAATTCATGAAACTGAAATTAATTTAATTCATGTGGCCAGTGTAGGCTTTTTGGTGAGCTGGAACCAGCAAACATGTCAGGTGCATAGAAAACAAAGTAGTATCACTATGTTGGCTATGAACTGATCTTGGCTTCCTCCTCCTTGCTTGCGTGACATTACAATGAAAGTTGGCAAAAGGAAATACGATTGCACGTGATTAAATGCTGACAGCCAAGGAGCCTGACTTTCTGTTTACAGAGGTGAAAATGAGAAAAAAAAAAATTGGGAAGTAAAGCTTCCTATGTGTCTTTACATGGTCCTGTAAAACAAGAGCTAAAAAATGTAAGAGAGGCTGTAATATCAATCTGATTTAAAAAAAAAAAAAAAAATCTCCAAAATGTTCTAATGAAAAAAAATACTCTGATTCAAATTGCAAAGAAAAATGCTTACTCCCTCCGGGTGTGTGCTGTATTCCAGAGCGATTGAAAAATGTATGATGGCAGGAAAGGGGGAAAAGTATTCCCCTTTCCTGGACTTTTGATATAATTATTTAGCCAATGCTGGGAGAATCTTTGCATACTCTAAAACTTCAGTCATTTCTGAAATATTGATCTGGGAAGGTCACTAAATTCCAGAGCTGGTGAGATCAGGGTAATGAGATCAGGTGTCAGGCCCAGTGGTGCCCACTGATTTAGTTGTTTAGACACTGTAACCAGACCATGACCTTCTTGCTCCACGGCCCCTTTGATCTGACTGTGTGAAAACACAGCTGCTTATGGGATATCGCATCTCAGTGTGCATGTAGGCATTAGGGCAGCTTCTCGTGACATTTATGTTAATTATTCTGTTGTCAGTTTATAAAAATGAGCATCACCCACTGGCTGGGCACTAGAATGGGCTCCCCAGGGCGATGGTCACAGCACCAAGCCTGACAGAGCTCAAGAAGCGTTTGGACAATGCTCTCAGGCACAGGGTGTGACGCTTGGGGATGGTCCTGTTGGACTCCATGATCCTTGTGGGTCCCTTCCAGCTCAGGCTCTGCATGGAGAGACTGATGGATGCCCCATTCCCATGCTCAGTGCCAACTCCCCAATGCCTGCTTTCCCCTGCACAGCCCACGTTACTGGTGTTGAGCAAACAGGGCAAAGCCTCCAATGTGGGACCCGGCTCTGCCCTGGCTTCCACTTCTGTGTGAAACTGCCTGTGGTCTGGGTCTGTTCAGGGATGAACCTGTGTTTTGCTCTTTTTCTGGCAATCTTTAGGTTTCTCTAAATTTTGGGTAGCTGTTTGCTTTTCAACATCTCTATAACACGGCGGTTCCCTCTGGAGATCCTCTGCCGTCAGCTCTCCACTGCCTGTGCCAGAGTCCACATGGCATTTCCTTCCCCCAGCAGAAAAACAGGTATGGAGCAAAAATTAAGCCTGCTAAAGCTGTACCATGCTCCCATGGAAATACATGCCCAGATCCACATGAGATCATGCACTGGAGCCCAGCTGCTTCCTGCCCCAAGTTTAAATACCGTGAGCACAACAGTAAAGTTCCATGATGTATGGATGTGCCCTGGAATCACTTAGAGCAGAGGAGAGGGATGGAGAATTTATGTCTAGCCCAGGGCAGAGCACGTGGGCTCCTGGCTATTGTGTACTGTTGCCTTTTCACTTGCACACAAGCTTATCAAAATGTTTTTGCAGGCTTGCTCCAACTTTCCTGCGCAGCTTTTAACTCTTCGCTTGGGGACCTTTGTGAGCTAAGCAGTAGCAGGCAGTGCTCGGAGAGGGTGAGCAGTGAGAGCTCAGTTGGAGCCAGGCAGAAAAGCCAGGCTGCTGCAGAGCTTGGCAGGAGCTGGGAGCCCACAGCACTGTCTCTGCAGGCTTGCTGGCTTGTCTCCTTTCCCCACAGGCCTAGGAGTAGATGCATTTAAAAATAAAGAGGAAGACAGTGTGGAGTGCCAGTGCTGTGACCCTCTGAACATGATCTGAAAGTACATACGAGGGAAATTTGAAGCTGATCAGACATGTGGACTGGCATTGGAAATATAAAGTGCATTCAGAGAGGCACCACAGCTCCCTATAAAGTCAAGCAAAAATAATCCCATGATGCTTTCTCTCCCCGTAAAAAACCACTTCCATGGAGACTGTCTGTGGGGTAAGCAAAGCTGGCCCCACAGTCCCGAGTGCCAGACTAAAGATGAAAAGATGGTTGCTGGCCCAATAATCCTGAATACATTGAAGAGCAGGTTAGTTCATAGTCTCTTTCACGTGTTCAGTAAGCAATAAGTTATAGGTCCTTAAAGGATGTTTTGTGTTTAGTAGAGAGATGGTTGTGTTTTCTGAGGAAGACAGATAATACCTCACGCTTTCATCCAAACCGAAGTAAAGAACTGAAGCAACTCTTTTTTATGATTTTTCTGTTTGTTTTTAAAAAACGCTCTCGCCTACTTTGTATGTAACATTTGCACAGTGCAGGCATAAAAAATGATCAGGAGAAGAGTCTCTGTAGGCACTGGAAGGTTTTTACAGTGTGCACAGAGGTCTAGAAGAAGCACTTCTGGGAATGTTTTCCCCTGGCCACAAAATGCCACTTAGCTGCAGAAAAATAAATTACTTTAAGACGGGAGCTTTTTTTTCTTTTTTTATAAGTGTGTAGATGTTTTATGGTAAAACTAAGTAATTGAAATGCTCTGGGGTTTTTTTCTTGTTTGTTTGTTTCTTGCTGTGGTTACCTATCAAGCACCAAACCAAATTGCCAAACATAGTACAACACCAAAGCATAACTACCAAATATAGTCCGAATTCACAGCAAGGCAACAAGTATTACTTTTTATTTTGTTGTGGATATCTGAAGAATCAGCTGAAGATTTGAAAAGTACCTGTGTGAGCTCTTATCAGGCTGACTTCTAATGTGGATTTATATCAGAATTCGTATTACGAAGGAGTGTGGAAGGAATTATTTCTGCTTAGCATTATCTGTATGAAATACTCACCTAGAACAGAAGACCTAGTTGAACATTTCAAAGAAAAATAGCTTTCAAAGCATGCACCTTCTCTCTTCTAGGTTAAAAGAATGATGTAGAGGCTTAAGTAGTTAGCTGTATTCTGCCCTTTCATAAAATGCAATAGGGAATGATAATTTACTTTTGTGTTTAATATTGTGCAGCTGTGGGTTGGCTGTAAAGTCTGGAAATATGCTTACACCCATCCGAGAGGCGTGCTCCACTTCCACTGTCTGTTAGAGAGATGGAAGAAGTATTGCTGGAAAACTCCGCAGAGTGCTATAAAACTGTGTCAGGAGAGTGTTGCTGCAGGCATCAAATAACCAAACCTGCGAAAAGCTGCTGTCTGTTCTTCTGGTGGGATGCATGTAGATAATAGGATACCTCTCAGAGAAAATTTTTAAAAGGCGAAAATTGAATGGGGCTGTAAAGTCACCTTGAAAAGGGATGAGCAGTTTGTGTTTACTGGCTTTATTGCTTGTTGCAGAGTGGAACCATACACACGCGTACAGCAGGAAAGGTATGGCCAGAGCATTTTCACATGTGACTCCTGAGGTGTTAAATCAGCCAGGAAATTGGAGCTGGGTCCTGGAGCAGTGCAGGGTGAGGCTGGGCTGCCTCACTGGAGCCAGTGGGAGCTTTCATGGAGCGGGGTATCTGTCTGGAACACATGATATCATGGCACAGTACGAGTCAAGGAAATGGATTTCAAAGATGGTGCAGTCAAGGGAAAATTGGGAGAATCAAGGAACGAAGGAAGTCAGTCAATACTGAGGTGCCTGAGCAAGTCACTGAGAAAATGGTGTTTCAGTAGGGGATTTTGGGTAACTGTGGGGAATGCTGGTAGTATTTTCTGCTTTACAAAAGATGAAAACACTTTGTTAAATTTAAACTCCTCTAACTTTCAGCTATCTGGTTCTTACAGCAACCCTGTGAAGTGCATATGTGATATTGAAATGGATTAGATGGGTTGTGATGGAGTCTGTGGGATTAGAGATCACTTTCCCACAGTGATCCTCTCGCTCTGGGCTGCATTTTTGCAGCCTGTACAGCTGTACTTGGCTGTGGGCATTCTTCTGCTCAAACTCTCCCCAGAGTTCAAAATGCCACAGTCTTTCTGCCAGCCGCGGGCATGTGTCACCCCAGCAGGCTGTTGGTATTCCTCCTCTTTTCTCAGGATCCTGGTGTTAGGCAAAAAGTAAACACACAGTGGGAGCCAGGCAGGAGAGAGAGGGATGCTCAGGAGGGAGAGGGTGATGCCATGAGGGGTCACATTTCTGTGGGCTTTTCTGTACACTTTGCTCTTCCCCAGTTTACAGGCTGTGCTGGAGACGAGGGCTGATGTACAGAGATGTCAGACCATGCCAGAGCAGAGCTGTGCTCTTCCATAGCTCAATATAATGCTGTATCTGGGAAGAAAGCCTGAATTATTCACTCACTTGCATAGCTGCGTGTAAGAGTGTTTATAATCAAGGACTTGGGCTCTGTCCATATTTATGAATGACCAGGGCTGAGTCTGGGCGTGATTCCAGCCCTGATACTGTGTGTGAGTTGCACAACTGTTGTGAATGCATGACATTGCTGCTCCATGCCATGGGATGGACGGGACATCTGGCAGAGTTTGTGCTCCCTGCTTTGAGCAGCTCATGAGCAGTGGGGTCTGCTACTGTACAAGCACACAAGCCCGGCACACTTAGAATCCTTGCACTGATTTAGCCACTGTCTTTAAAGCAGAGATCCTTCTCCTTCAGACAATTTAACCAGTTACAAGCCACCCCTTGAATTTACCAAGAGCCTATCTCCAGCAAAAATAGTAACTGCCCCACTCCGGCTATTAACTCCCTTGAGTACTAATTGTTCACTCTTTTTGCCTTTTATTAATGGCATATGGATATAGGGTCTTTACTGTAGTTGATGAAATGTTGGGCAAAGTGTCGCAATTAGTTCCACAGCTGCTTTGGTCACTGATGTGAAACACTTGTACTTCTCTAGAGGCCACTTTAAACGGGAATCTGATCCACACCATTATTACCAACCTCTTTTGCTTTCACCTTCAGGTGAAGGAGTGGAAGCCTTGATGTTACCTTGGGGAGAAAATTAACCAAACTGCCATGTTTGTTTCAGTCACACCTCAGGATTCTGCTCCATAATGTGCTCTTCCTCCACCCCAGCTGGACTCCACCTCACAGGGGATCATTCACCTCCCAGTTACCACTTTGCAATGATCTAGTCACAGGCGCTTTGTTCTGTTTTCCCCCTCTCCAACGTCCCCTGTGTCAGGTGGCTGGCTGAGAGCCTCAGCTGACAGGACCAGTTCCCAGGGTGGGTCTTCAATCCCTCCTGGAAGTACTGAGGATCCTGTCAGGCTCCTGTGTCTGATGGTGCAATGCACAGAGCAGCGAGGCCTCCCTGCTCTGCAGATCCTGTGCTCTAGAGCAGAGCACTGCTGGTGCTGTTGTGTTCTCCATCAGCCAGTAGCTTTGGCCAGGGCTCTGGAGGAAGGCTCTGCCTGCTCTACTGACATCCATCCAGTTTGGGTAAATGCTGGATTAAGCAAGAGAGGCAGTGAGAAAATGTTGTGCTGATCTCCCAGAAACAGGGTGTGATGTATGACTTCCTTGCCTCGTCCTAAATGAATTAACACTGCTGTAGAAAGTGAAAAAAACCAAGCCTCTCTATTCTTTCTCCTTGTACATAATAAGAGAGGGAATTTGCTTCCTGACCACATGTTGGCAGGTCAATAGATCCCTTCTGAAATTACACAGAATTAAGGATGTAAAATACTGTTCCTGTGGTTGCATCACATACTCTAATTTCACTTCCCTACCCAAAGCAATCTTTTTTTCTTAGGAAATGCAATTCCAAATTAGTGAGAAGTCATCCTATTTGTTTCTAGCAACTGTGTGTAACTCTGGACAACATGAGGAGTTTGTTTTGAGGAGGAAGCATCGTTCCTAATTGTAACATGTCATGGTCACTTGGTCATAAAAATATTCTGTTGTTTCTCTTCTGGAGATACAACAGAGTTCCCTCTGCTGCTTCCAGAAATGTGCCTGTACAAAACACAGAGCAATAGAGCTCTGAAGGGGCTCACCTTTCAAAGTAGTTGCTTATTCAACTCCTTTTCAAGTATATCTTTATCCAAAGCCAGCATGCAGCATGTTGGTCGTGAGCTCTGCTTGAGGAGTTTAAACTCCTCGTAGTTTTCCAATGGCTGGGCCAGGGCAGCATGGCATTGTCTGCCTCTGGCAACAAGAACAGTCTAACCCTAAATGGTTAACTTCCTTGGGATGGTCTGTCACCAATTACCAGGAATGGCGCTTCTCTTTGAAGACTGACTCTCTTTAGGAAGAAGCCGGTGGCTGCTGTTTCCAGAAAGAAAAAAAAAAAAAAAACACACCACCAAAACCTATTACCTTTACTGAAGGAGGGGAGCAGCTCTAATAGGATTTTTTAATCAGACTATTTTTTTAGACTATTTGAGTATTTCAATGATTATTACTACACAGCTCTTTTTCCTTAGGGGATGCTAGACTGTTCCAAAAGCATTTGTTAGTTTACTTAGGCATTAAAGGGGTCCTTATGAATTTTGATTATCCTAAAGTACTTCAAAGTGTCCCTAGAGGCTCAAGCTGCTTTGAACTTAACCTTTTCTGCCCAGTCTTGTCATATGTGTGAGCCCAAAGATTTTAAGCAAGAGGTCAGTGATTCTCAGTCTTTTTAATACTTTGACCCATGTTACAACAGGAAAAAATAAACAAACCAGATTCATTCTGATCTATCCAGGAAGAAAGAGAGGGGATGGTTCCAGCGGGCCTTTTGTAATCCTCTTCTTAACCTGCTAGCTCTCCTGACCCATTAAATAGGACAAGCAGGACAAAAACCAACAAACCCCAACTTTTAATACTCATTGCCTTGCTTCTGCTTCCCTTTAAAATGTCTTTGCTCCTCAGGGCACCTTGAGATCTTAATGGTTTCTTTATATAAAATTTGAATAATGAAGCATGTGAGACACTTGCGATTGGAAAAATATGAACTTTAATAAAGCTGGTCACGCTGCTTGTGAGCTGTGTATATCACACAAAAATGTGTGGCAAGATCCTCCGCTGGGACTGTTCAAAATAACTGCAGTGACTCCAGCAGTGCTCTGCTGATTTACGTGAGGTGAGAATCTGGCTCACATCCCGTATTATCTCGCAGTGTGACTGCAGCTGTAACACAATCTTATTCAGCTCTTTGGGTTCGGGGGCAAAAGAAGTGCCTGTGGTTATTTTTGGAAAAACACGTCATCAGAGGGGTTCATGTGACTCTCTCTCTCATAT
Organism: Dasyornis broadbenti; assembly: GCA_013397935.1. NCBI lineage: Eukaryota > Metazoa > Chordata > Aves > Passeriformes > Dasyornithidae > Dasyornis > Dasyornis broadbenti. The sequence goes on along the minus strand of VZRN01006297.1, from coordinate 780,941 downwards.
ATTTATTTTTTATTGCTGTTGACCTCCTGCTGTGGTTTAAGCTCAGCTGGCACCTAAGCCCCAGGCAGCCACTCGCTCTTTCCCGCACCAGTGGGATGGGGGAAAGAATCAGAAGAGTAAAAGTGAGAAAAATCATGGTGTGAGATAAAGACGGTTTAATAGGTAATCAAAATCCATGCAACCAAGCAAAGCGAAACAAGGAGTTAATTCACTGTTTCCCATGGGCACGCAGGAGTTCAGCCATCCCCAGGACTGCAGGGCCCCAGCACATGCAGCAGTGACTTGGGAAGGCAAACACCATCACTTCCAACACCCTCCCCTTCCTCCTCCTTGCCCCAGCTCTACATGCCGAGCATGACACCATGTGATGTGGAATGTCCCTTGGGCCAGTGGGGTCAGCTGCCCTGGCTGTGTCCCCTCCCAACTTCTTGTGCACCTCCAGCCTCCTTGATGGTGGGGTGGTGTGAGAGGCAGAAAAGGCCTTGACTCCGTGTAAGCACTGCTCAGCAATAACCAAAACATCCCTGGATTATCATCAGTGTTTTCAGCACAAATGCAAAACGCAGCCCCATGCCAGCTACTGTGAAGAAAATAAACTCTATCCCAGTCAAAGCCAGCACACCTACATGAGTTATTTTGGTGTTTGGAGACTTAAAAAAGAATAATTCAGTATTTTTCTTCCCTTAATGGAGCTAGATAATTTGTCTTCTTCCTCTTTCTATGGTGTTGATAGCTATACAGGTAAGGCATTATTTTGGACATGATACAACACGGCTCTTGCTTTTCTTGAAAACTGTGTGTGACCACACCTCTTTTCGCTTTCTAGGTGTCTCTACACAACCTGCATTCTCCTTCACTGTTTAAAATAGAAAGAAATTGGACTGCTTGAGGGTTTTGTGGGTCACGTACTTCTCATTTTCCCATCTGAAATCTGAGCCCTCAGATCATACAATTATCTTGGCTACAGATAATCCTGACAGTTCTTTTTCCAATTTTGACCCTTTTTGGGCTACAACGGGAGCATGAGAGCTATTGGTGTCCTTGGTATCAGGGTCTGCTACTCATCCAAAAGCCTCTTGAACATATACATCCTGTTTACCTGCCAGTGTCTCCTCTGACAGCACTGGGGAGGAGGAAATTTGGAGAGTCAGTTATTTTTATAAGCACAAAGCGCTGCCTATTTCCCTGTGAGGCACGAGCAGCTCTGTAAGAATGTTTGGAAGCATGAATCAACAAGGTACAACTGGGCGTTATCACCAGCATTCTTCTTCAAACTATTTTTATTTGCACATCCTTTATCTGCAGCATTTCTCCAGTCTGAGAAGATCAAGCAGACGCCACATGTACAGTGTAGCCCAGACAGCCAGATGACACAGTGCTGTTTTGATTTGAAAGTCAGACTTCTGCTAAGCATCAAGGGGCAAACCTTTATCTCTGCACGTAGTGCTGAGGGGTGTGGGGAAGGATTCATTCCCTCCGTCAGTGGAGCTGATCTGGATTTTCCACTGCAGTCTTTAACTGCGACTGCTTGCTACAAGGGTCTTTTCTCCAAACTCTCAGACCCCTGCCACAAAATGTAGATCCACCAGCCCTGCACGGGTTCCTCTCCCTCATCTCTTTCTCCTCTGAAATTCCATTGCTGCAAAGAAAGCGCAGGAGCCTCTCCTTGGTGCTCGCATAAAGGTAAATGAAAAGGCTCTGCATTCTTTTACCATCCCACGTCTTAATGAAGTGGAATCACAACCTTGGTCCTGCTGGAATGAAGATTGCCAGTGCCCCAAGTTACTGGCTTGCTCCCAAGAAATATGTAAACCATAAAGGTGTTTCTTGAAATGAAAGAAGACGTTGTCAGTAGATTGTAATGTATTTCGTCATTTGGACTGACATAGGCTCTGGGTTGTAGCTTGCTGTTAAGGGCAAAGTCTTGTCCCTTATAAAAATCCTTGAAATAAAATTTATTTTAAAAGCATGATGTCATCTTGTTCTGTGGAAAATTTGGTTCATTTGTTTTCCCTGCTGCAAGGTGTGCATAAATCAGGCTGTGTTATGATAGAGGTGCTCACTGAAACAAATTCCTAATAAAAGAATAAACATGGAAGCAATCCATCTGTACCCTCCACATTCCTCAGTGAAGCCTTCCTGGAAGCACAGCCTGCGAGGGAACTGGTGGGGTTGATGGGGGATCCCACTTGCTGCTAAGCAGTGAGAAATGAGGAGATATGTTTAAGTTAATTCCATTTTTTAAAAAGTAAATCAGATTCTCAGTATACTTTTATTTTGCCAGCCAAGCTAATCCAGCCCCCACAGGTCTGCTTTCAAAAGCTGGGGCACTCATGCAAGGTGGAAAGCTCTTTCCTTTAAATCAGGTGTGTGTCGTCTGGTCTTGGGTGCAGTATAGTCCTGAATTTAGCTATTGGAGCTGGCAACCCTGCTTATTTATAAATACCTTTGTTAACCTCCTTCCCTGCTTCCTCTTTCTCCGTTTCCAAGAAAATCCCACTGTCAGAAAAGCCCTGCCTTGTAGCATGTCCAAATACAAGCATGCCATTCTATCTAGGTTAAATTTTGCATAGGCTTTGCCTGGGTTTGTGTCTGGCTTGCAGTCTGTGCTATCCAACCAGATTACATTTAAATAACACTTGATAAATGGATACTTATGGCAAATGTCAAGAGCTTACAAGGTATTCCTTGTAAGCTGTGGAGGAAGCACAGAAGAGGCTTGACCAACTTCATCCACATTTCCAAGTTATTGATCCTAAAAATCAAATTGACTGCTGAAAAGTGTTTAGATGTGAGAGTGTGGTGATTGAGAAAGAAGAGAGAAGTGGTTGTCCTTTAGGGAAGAAGAGTTACTCTAAAGCAGCTTTTGTACAGAATTGTATTTCTTATACTGGTTTCTGCAGCGCCTCTTGCTTTAAGACTTCCAAACCTCAATGGACAAACCAGGAATTCTTACAAGAGTGTTGTTTTACCCATCTAAAGGTGGGGAGCTTGTGCACAAAGAAATGATTTGCCACTGGTGCACAAGTTCACAGGTCAGAGCTAAGAGTGGACACAAAATTCAGTCTTTCTTGGCAGTGTGCTAGCTCTTAAGCATTACGTTGTGTTCGTGTGAAGAATGAGTACCATGAAACCCTCTCTACTCCCCAGAGTAGCTGCAGTGCTTCCTGCATATTGACAACAAAGTGAACCTTATTTCAGTTGTTCTGCAGGTAGTGATCACAGAATGAGGGGAGAGTTGTGGTGGCAATGAATGCCTTGTCACTGAAAGCTGCCTTGGCTTATTTCCACCTTTCCTGCCCTGCATCATAAGGACTCAGGCAAGTTCCCCGTGAGTTCGATGCATGTTTGGTCTCCGTGTAAATGATGTGAACTGCAAGGAAAAATACACAGTACTCAGCCAAACTTCATGGCCATCCTGGGCTGTTTGTGAAACGGCATTGTCAGCATTAAATGGCGGCTGTTAGGGGAAACAGATTTTTCTGATCTTTAACTGCCTGCTCATCTGCTGCTGCTCTGTGTGGCTGTTTATCCCACGAGGGCTGAATGATTAACACCAACATTTTGCCCTTGCAGACCGGGGCAGGTACCCAGAAGAGGTGGTCTGGAGCTGTGATGGGAAAAGGAGGAGGCTGTGACCTGGGGTTTGCTGGCACGCTTCGTGCTTCTTTCCCCGTGTGAGTCACCCAGAGGAGCCACCCCAGACCCTCCAAGGCGTCCTTAGTGCCATGCCTGGGTCTCTGCTGGCTCTCGCAGCTCTGGCGCAGCAGTGCCCGTCTCTCAGCACTGAGGTGTGCCTGCCAGCCCAGCTGGGCACGAATCCTGCCTCCCCAGTGCCTCAGCAGGATCTGCTGGTGCCCTTCCAGCCATGCCTCGGTACTGAGAAACCTTTCAGAAACAGCACCTGAATGGGGCAGGGGTGTGTGGAGGGAGGGTTGTGTAAACTGTCTCTAAATAAAGATTTGCTCCCGCTGTCTGTGGTTAATATTGATTTAACATATTTTTGCTACAACTCAATTTAGTCTTTACTCTCATCCAGCTGTGGGAGCTCTGGTTTGCAATTGCCTGTGCGATTAATCCTTTTGTGCATTTCTTTCATTGTGTGCATAGTGTCAGCTCTCACCTATCACATCACATGCTGAAAAAATCCAGAAACCCGCCTTGTTTTCATTTGCTCTGCTGTACATACACATCAGTGTTTTGGGGTTTTTTTAAAAACAAAATTATCCATGAAAACAATGCTGCACTGTTAAACTTATATCCCTCCCTCCTTCCCCTTCTCCCACACCCTTCCATCCTTCCTAAACCCGTTAAAGGTATATATAATCGCTTGGCTTTCCTGGCTTACTGCCATATTTATTGCATGAACAGCAAAGCACAACAGCACCTGGGAGCTTTATAAAGGTTTTATTCATCTGATGGGCTCGTGCAGCACTCAGCATGGAGAGGAGGAACACACAAACGGAGCAGGAGGAAATAGTGAAGGTGTGCTTGTGGGAGAAACTACGAGGAGCACGGGAGGCAGGGTGAGGGGCTTTTGCGTTGAGGCCTTCTTCGTGTACTTTCTACTGAGTGATGAAGGGGAGTGCTCAGCCCAGGCACCACCCTCAGCTCTGCACATTTGTGTCTATTTGTCATATTTCACTCTTCCTTTTTTTTTGGAAAATAAACAGGCAATTTTATGGACAGGAAAAACAGTTTGTGGAAACTTTTTGTTTCTGTGGGTATGTACATCCTGCACAGGTTTATCTTGAAGTTTCACATTCTTTGGGCTGAATTATTAAAATAGTTGCGTGTTTCTGTTGGTAATTTTGAGAAAAGGTCTTGCAATTTTTTTTGTCAGTCCCTTTAAAGAAAACCAAAGTGGTAAAAATTAATCTAGAACTGGTATGAAGGAGCCCCTAATGTGTTCTCTGTAATGAATTTAATCAGTGAAAGCTTTATGTGACAAGACCTACTGAAATTAAATGCTCAACACTCCTCCTCTATTCTGCTCTGCTCTCTCTGTTTACATTCAGGTGACCCTTATTTTAAGATCAGTAGATTCTCTTGCTTGCAGAGAACACGATTAATTAACTGAGGGGCAGTAATTCTGTAATCAGTAACCAGTGCAGTGTTAACAGCCCAGATGAATCAGCCTGATTGTGCATCCACTGGAGCACCATCATGGACATTTCTCCTTGCACAAAGGGAGCCTGTGCCGGTGCTCTTGGGCACAGAGTCCATTTCCGGAAGGGGCAGAGAGATCGTGGTCATGAAATGCCCGAGGCAAACCCTGGCTTTGCCAAAGGGAAGCTGGGCCTGTCTGCAGCTCTGCAGTGGTGTCACCCCTCCAGTGTGTGTTCAAACTTTGATGGAGGAGTGCTTTAATTTGAGGCAAAGTGATTAAAAGAGCTGTGGCTTTTTCTTCCCCTCTGCCAGAAGAGAAGCACCATCTGGCCAGGGTAGGATGTGTCCCACCTTTCCATATCAGCGCTCCTGTCACGCTCTCGGAGAAATAAACTGGGCTTAATGTCTGATTGTGTACTACACCATGGTGATGTGCAGGGAGTATGAAATGTGTGGTCCTGGGTGGATACAGCTCTGCTGCCACAGCCTTGAGTGCTCTGATTCCCTTGATAGAGCTCCCCTTGGCCCTGGCACGGTAGCTTTTCTCTGCTGCAGTGGCACACAGCTTTGCCAGGGCAGGATGTGAGGGCAGTTTGCCATACAGGTCCTGTCACAGGATGGATTTTGTCCTACAGTCATATTCTTGCCGTGGCCAAATGAGGGAGAACAGGAAAACAGTTTTGGTTGCCTCCCCTCCCACCCCAGGGTCAGGCCAGCTGTAGTTTTTGGTTAAGCCCTCAGCAGAAAAGGGGACACTGCTCAGGACAGAAAGTTCAATTCTCCGTCTTTTTAATATTTTGACCTATGCTACAACAGGAAAAAAAATAAACAAACCAGATTCGTAATAATATATAATATATAAGGGTTGCAGAGTTTTTCAAGAAGAGGTTATTATTATCTTTCCTTTAAAAACATATCAGGTTAATTTTTTTTCCCCCACAGAAGTCAGTAGAGCTCTGTTGCTATAAAATCCTATTAAGAAAGATCATACTTGAACTCTGGCTTCTGGTATTAGTGGGGTTTTCCAGGTCTTCCCTAGGATTGTGCTCCTGTTGGTGTGTCAGTAACACAGATGAGCATTTAGAGTCTCGTGTAGTTTAAGAAGCCTTGAAGGTATTTTCCACTGGATAAGGTCTAGTTTTGAGAACGTAATGTGTTTATTACAGGTTATCAGATCACATCCCTTATAATTTTCTCAGAAAAACGATCAATTTCTTAGAATAAAATGGCGTTGAAAAAAAACCCATTTGAGTGTTTCCTAATATAGTGCCCCTTAACCTATCTGTCAAAGACTTTTTTTTCCTGTAATATGTATTTGCATAGTGCCTAAGTGCTGAAGTGCATTTTCCTAGCGTTATGGCTTGCATGAAACGTAACTCAGAAAAAGTGCAGTGCACCTTCCACAAAGGCGTCACACAAGACTAAAGCGCTACTTAGAGTTTAATGTAAGCCCTGTTTTGATGGGCTAGAGTGGGATACCTGCTGACTCTTTGCACGGTGATTAATTTCACCTCTGAGGCGGCAGTTGCAGTTGATGTTAATAAGGGGATGGCTTACAGGGAAAGCAGGCAGCGTGAGGACAAGTGTGGAGGCCCTGCCTTCGACTGGAAATGGTAAGAAGTGTGGTGGGCTAAATCTGACATGGCTTTTTTTTATAGCTTGCGAAATACAGCAATGGGTAGGCTTGTCAAAATATAAATACAGGCATGTTTCCTTCTTTCCACTGCTTAGAGTGCAGCCCAGCAATAAACAGCAGTAAGCAAGTCAGAGGTTTGGATGAGAGAGAGTGTCAGGGTAAGTCTGGGAACCTCCTGAGATGCTGAGCCCAATCCCTGGCGACTGCAGGCACCTAAGTCTTTCCATAAACTCATGAAACTTTAAAGCTCCATCTTAACAGGTGAATTTGGCTCCTCTGTGCAAATAAGCTCAGTTAACACATCCTTGTCTTCATGCCTCAGACCTCATTAATTTCAGGCAATTTATTTAGGAGGCCGGTAAGAGATGTGGTTAGGAAAGAGGTGAAAGGGCCAAAATACTCATCTTAGTGGGTGGATTTTGTGAAAAGTTCTGCAGAGTTGTAGATTTCTTTCTCATATCTATGGAAACAGGAAAAAAAAAAGATGGGAAGATTGATGCCTTTGGTAGAAAAGAGAGAAGACACAAAAAGAGAACGAGAGCAAGTGAAAGATGTGGGAAAGTGTTGTGTGATTTTTCAGTCCATAAAAACAAAGATGAGAAGACTTAAATTTTTAATTCTGTTTGCAGAATATAAATACCATGTTGAAGGGGAGGGGGTTTTTAATTCACTGATTATAGCTGGAAATTCAGGCACAGCCTCATGAAAGCTGAGCGTTGAGCAGCAGCCAGCACTGTGGAGCAGTTGTGTGCTATGTGACAGCCAGCAGATGCAGAAAGCAAACATCTGTTGTATCGCCCAGCACCCATGAGCAGCTTCATGCCTGAAGAGTGGGCCAGCCAGGGCCTGCATGCACAGGGCAAGACTTTGAAATGTCACTGGCAATAGGGAAGGGAATATCTGAGGCTTCTGTGTCACCTCCACAGAATGGTACCAAAACGGGGAGCACGCACCCCAAGGGGTGTGCAAAATAATTCATTGGAGTGCAGGAAGGAAATGCTTTTGTATCGTACTTTAAATTAAAAAAAAAAAAAAAAAAAAAAAGATTAATACATCTTTATCTCATCCTTTCTTAATTTCCATGTCTGTATATGCTTTATAACGCACATAATTTGTTAATAATGTGCTATATGTATATAATTTATAAATACGTACGTGCCCATACATCGGGGAGATGTGACCAGAAATGTCCTACTGAGAAACAGGAAAAGTAACAAATTAATTGATAAGACACAGTATGACAAGTGGGAAAATGCATTTTTAAATGCAGATCTACAGTGTGCTGTGGACATTACTTCTCTGAAAGTCTCGCATAGGGATGGATGTTCATCCATCAGAGAAGGACAGAACTAAAAGGGCGTCTTCAGATTGTTTTGGGATATGGCTGAGCACAGCAGTGAAACTGGAGCATTGGCATCGTCCATTTCTACATCTGGTTAAAGCATTTATAAAGGAGGGGGTATTGGGAACAAGACCAGTGTTGTCATAGTAAATTTAAGAAGCGGGTGAAATCACTTATTTGGTAATTAAGATGTAATCTTCATGTTGCCCAAATTATTCACATGTTTCACCCTCAGTCACTCCACAGCCTCTATAGCAAGGGCAAAATCCTTAAATTGCCTTCATGATTCTCAAGCCTTATTGCTGCTTTCCAGAAGCCCGATTTTGTCAGCCCTTCCAATGCTCTGCAATACGTTTTTCTTCCAGCAGTACAGGCAATTAACACAACCATACCAAACGAGATCACTTGCAGAGTGGGTCTGATCCGAGCCCCACTGAGGTCAGGGGAGGAACTCCCACGATCTTCAGCACATTTGCTGTAAGGCCCAGGATGAAGAGCTTGTTGAAGCAGGGTGGTTGAATGATTCCCTATCCCTTTTCAATAGATTTGATTGCGCTGTGCTAACAATTCTTTCCAACTGGGAAAAAACAGATAACAGCGTGTTTCAATATGTGCTTGTGCTCCCCTCCTTCCTCTCCCCCTCCTCCCTGCATGCACATGTATTTAGCACAGAGGCAGACGCGTGGTTGTGTCAACTCACTGACATGAAGCAGCATATCTCTGATAAAACTGGGACTCTGTTTGATGTAGTTGCAGTCAAATGTGCTTGATTTGAATAAGAGATTTTTTTTGAAATCTATTTTTATGCAGATTTTAAAGCCTGGAAGGTAATGAGTCAATAAGGCAGCTATTAACACTTCAGTCTTTCTGATACCCAGAATAAGAGAAAGAGATGGATGAGATCTGGCTGTTGTAGATTTAGCCAGCTTTTTCTTGCTTGAGTTCAGTTAGCCCTGGTTTTATATGCTGAGTTCTGTGTTTGAGTAGTTCCAGATTTTTACAAATGTGAGGTTCAACTACACGACAGACTGTTTAGGTATGCTGAGATGTGCACAGTGATATTTCTTGACTGCATCCTTTCTCCATTTCCACCTTTATATTTCTCCAACAATGTTTATTTTTTGAGATAATCGCACAATAACTTTGACTGACCTTAAAAATCATGTGATAGGACTGCTGCCCATGACTGTCCTTGTGTTTCCTCTGTATTGATCACAGCAGGCTTGAATAATGAGCTTCAATTTCTCTTTTTAGTGCAGGCCATGGAAACACTGTGTCTAATTATTTGAAAGAAAAAAACCCCATAGAAAGCACTTGATTATATATTTTAGAAAGAAATTTTCTTTTTTTTTTT
>VZRN01006297.1:723099-757501 GCA_013397935.1 Dasyornis broadbenti | reverse complement strand
TTTTTTTTTTTTTTTTGCATGGTGTTTTATGGAGAGAAATTAGTATTCAGAGAGTTTATATCTGCCATACATATTTGGCATGTTAACTTTATTTTAACAGTTGTGTTTTATATAGACAGAGAGCATTTAGCTCTCAGAGGCCATCTGAACGTCTTTAAAGGGTTATTGAATTGTTTATCGATCTCCTTCATTACTGCTGTTCCTCTGGTTCTTTTTGATGTCTTGTCACTTCGTTCAAAGTATAATGCCAAGAATTTAAATTAATAGTTGTGCAGGAAGCTGTACTTCTGTAAATATTAGGGTATGTTTCTCTTTTGAGTGAGAATGTGCTAGATTGTCCAGTAAATATTGCTGCCATCAGAGTTTTTTCCTCTTCATGCCTTTCACTTCTCATAAACTCATTCCTCTCTTCCTCTTAAGAAAGCTGAAGTGTCTGGGGTTTTATCTTTTAGGTTTTATAAGTCTAGTCTCTTATTCTGCCATTAGAAGCTTACAGACTAGTTCCCTGATTAAGAAAAATAAATTTAGTTAATTTTTTTCTCCTTTCCTTTAATGTTTTTCATGTATTTCTCTTACATTTGTTAAATTTACTAGCTAAAAGTATCTGTTGATTTCCCCCCCACTCCCATTAATTTATTCTATCACTTTTTGAAGCTTTTTAAATTTCTGGAGTAGACAATATTCCGTGGCAAGGAGTTCCATAGTTAGTATATTTATTTCTTGGAAAAGTGTTTCATTTTTAATCCTGCCACCTGAATATTCATTTGTGGATTTTATTATTATATTTTTAATTTGTGCTAATAATCCTTAATTTATTTTTAAGCTGTGCAAGATATTAAATATATTTGTCATAACCTGCATCGGTTGCTTCTTTTTCCCATGATTAAGATGGTAGCCTGCTAACTTATTCCTTATTCCACAAAGTGGTTCCATATCTTTGGTTAACTTGGTCACCTCTTAGCATCTCTTCTGTTTCTAGATTTTGCATTTGATTTAGCCTTTCTAGTGCATTGGCTGATGTTCTACCCTCACTGTGTACCCACAGCAGCAGCAGGAGGTTGCCTGATACCAGACTAATTTTTGTGACAGAGTAATGTAGAAGTGTGTTAAGTGGCAGAGTGAGAAATAAGACTTGCTGCTGGTGATTAGGCAGGCTTGGAGCTGCTTCGTTTTGATGTACAGCTTCTCCAGAAAAATGTGTTTGCCTATGAGGCAACCCGGCCCGTTTGCACTTGCCCAGTTCCTGGCCCACCTTCCTTCCCCGGCAGCAAAGCCTGGACGCGTTTTCCCAGCACGCTTTGGATGCGGCTCTGAGCTACCGGCCAAGTGTGTGTCGGGGGAGTGCTCAGTGACCAAATCACATAAACTGGCCTCTTTGAGTTATCAGCCTCTTCTGGCTCAGAAGGCAGAGCTTTGTGCCACAGAGCTGTCAGAGCCATGCATTTCTGGTGTTCACTGTGTGTTATACACGACAACTTTTCTTTTCCTTTTTTTCTTTTCCTTTTTTTCTTTTCCTTTTTTTCTTTTCCTTTTTTTCTTTTCCTTTTTAAAAAGAACTCCATAAGCTGCTCCTTCCGCTCTCTTTCCCCCACCCAAAATACTGAGAATGAGCTGGAATATTGCGGAGATAGGGGGCAGGTTTTAATATTTAAGGTTGCAGAAAGTAAGCTGTTCCATTAGAAATGGTCGAAGTCAAGGCTACGTGTGCAGTGTTAGATCCTCCTTTTGTGCATGCAGCCCCGTCACTCTTTGGTCACTTGCATACTGTTTTCTTTTCTGTAAAACATCAGGTATTTCAACAACACAGAAATGCTGTAAAATCGTAGAGTAAAGCTTGATATGTTTATTGAGCAGATTCTTTTTTTTCCCCCTACAGGTTTCACCCTTTTGTGGTTGTATTTCAGTCTGTAGCTTGACTGCAGTGCTTCTCTCTCCCATCTCATTGTAAACTGTCGTTCCTTACCTTTCGAAAACCTACTTCAAATGTAACGGAATAAAAACCAACGGAGAAAACCACATTAGGAGGGGAAAAAGGAGAGCAAATCCTCAGCTGTATGAAGCTGCCAGTAATGTTCAGAAGCTGACAATGATGAACTGTTCATCTAAGCATAAATAGTCTTCACAGTCTCTGTGTTTCTTGCCTTGTGAAACTGGGCGCACTGTACTCATTATTTTTTTTCCTTTTTAAATATTTGGTGATCACATCATTTACTTTGTCTAGTGTAAGCCTCTGCTGCAGTCACTCTTCACTTTGCTGTGCATGAAAACTAGGAGTCTACAGACGGTCTGGTGTGCAGTGAAATGAGCAGCTAACTGTAGCCTAGCCTGGTGTTTTGTGATCTGCCATGTATTTTGCAGTGAAAACATCAGGATAGAATACTGCAAAATTGACAGGTTTCCATTGACAGGGATTTTAATCTTTTTCACTGTTTACACACTGGAGATGAGGACTTTGCTATGACACAAAGACACTTTAGGAAGATTTCAAACAGCAGCAGCAAAAAAAAATTCCTCTATTTGGGGAAGAAAATGTATCATGTAGACTGTTTTGTCATTTTAAAGTTAAAACATTTCTTTTCCCAAGAGTATTAGCTGAGGAAAACCTCATATTTTTTAAAGCAGTTAAGTAGCCAAGAAGTCAATAATATGTATAAAATGTATAAAATGTATAATAAATGTTGACTTCTGTGCCTTTATTCCACGATACCCTGTCATACTTGACATAGTGTCCTTGCATAGGCTGAAGACATCATTCCTATTGAGAGTTTGTTTGCTGAAGGTTTGTACTGCGCCATTAAAAAAAGAAGAAAATGGTTGCTATTCAAAAATTATTAAATCTCTGTCTTCTGATTATGATTTTTGAAAATACCTTCAGAAAAGAAAATCCATTAAGAGAATAGGTGCTATGCTGCAGGAAATCTCAGGAAACGGAAGTACATGACGAAAGTTGTGTCTTTGGGTAATCAAAGCTGCTGCTGTTAGCTCCTGCTCTCTCAGGTTTCACTAATTGAAGTCCATTGACTTAAATCCATTGTTTGTATTAAGAAAGGGGGAGGCGAGGGGAAAAAAAAGTCTCTGGGGTTGGGTTTTTCTTTCTTCTTTTTTTTCTAGTATTGTCCTTGTCAACATGCCACAGTTTCATCTGAAACAAGGGATGGATGAAGCTTTTCAGCCCGGGTTTTGTTTCCCCATATTTTTTATATTTGTTTAATTTGCTGACTAGCAGCTCTAAAAAATCACTTAATCAGCATATCTGGCCTGAACACTAGGCTTGACTTGAACATACTGACAGTGTCTTGGCTCGTGGACAACAGGGACTAGCTTGAATTTTTGTTCTGTGATCTGTATAGGTAGAAGTGATGGAAGAAGAAAATAAAGTCTGAAAATCTGTCTTGTTCCTTTTCCAGCAGTGCCACAGAAGTCAAGCCCCAAATGCTTCTTTTGATCTCGTTTTCAACCTCACGTAGCTTTGGAGAGTCACTTCTGCCTTGCAAGACCCTCTGTGGGAAGAGGAGCAGCTCTCTAATTCCACTGCTCAATTTTGCAGGCTTGTGTTTGAGTCCCCTGGTCCTTCTGCCCTCTCTGAAGCACCAGAGCATTGCATTTTCTTTTGTGACCTGAGAAGCTGCCAAGCAATGTCATCTCATTGGAGTTCTGTCTGGGCAGCACAGAAAGCATCTTCTCCCTCTCTGAATCCAGGGAAGTTCCTGAGCCAAGTCCTACCATGACAAGATCCAAAATTAACTGACTACCTTATTTTCCAGGTACTCCACATCTGCATTCTCCAAACTAAGCAGAGTAGGGATCCGACATCCTCCGCCTCTTCCTTTCATTGGAAACCTGCTCTTTTTCCGTGAGGTAGGATATGTTTTTCTCTGTATTAATCAAAGTGATGGGAAGAGTGGGTAGGAGGCAAGAGGAACTGAAGGGAATCCTACAGTTCAATGGTACCACCTCTCAAGAATGTCCCTCTGGAAAGGACAAGCAAAACACGGCTTTTGGAATGAATTGGTAGAAGCAGTTGTGTGTAAGCAGCTCTAATTCCAGGGTAAAGTAAACTTGAGGGAAAGAAAATGTGTAAGCTCCTGCAGTTAATTACTTGAGCTTTCCCAAGAAAGTTCATGCCCTCAGTGAAACAAACTTAGTTATGTGAATAGAGCAGATTATGTTAACTAGCCCCAACTGGTTTGTTCTGAGTGGTTTTGGCTCCTACGACCTTTCTGTTTGTTTGCACTTTTGCTGATGGTACACATTTATTTTAAAGCTTTTAATGTTGCTTGCTCCTAAGCAGTAACTGGAATTAGGTACTGCTGAATGTTGTTGCTCTGTGATGCAAATATTAGGGCTGGGAGGAAGTGGTGGGATTTTACCTCCAGATTTTATTCTTATTTTTCTCACCCATCCTCTTTCAATAGCCTGCTAATGCTGCGATTGGTTCCTTTTTCGATTTCAGTAATTACTGAGGGTCCACGATACCTTTTAACAATGAGGAGCTGCCATTTCTCTGGTTGGATCTTACAGTAAAATCTCTCCAGTGTGACTCTGTTGGAGCCCAACAACTTTTCAGGAAATCTGGGCCAAATCCAGCTGCTGCCCAGCTTTCTCTGTTAAGTGCATGGTCATCAATATCCATGCTGAGATTTGAATTATTAATGAGAATATATTGCCTCTTACCTTGGTCTTCATGGTGATTGTTCTGTCAATATCTGACTCATTATTAGATAAAACCCTTTTAAATACCAGTTTCACATGTACATCTGATTTCATTTAGAAAATAGCATAAAAGGTAGACTTAATCCACTCTAGATTAATTTGAACTGGAATTGGCAGGGTGACTTTAACTTCCAAAGGATTCTGGTGGAATGGAATGCAGACCAGTTCACCTTCGCTCTTCTGGTTTCAGTTCAGCTGGCGGATGGCAGAAAGCCACTCATTCTGAAGCTCCTTGGTGGTGAAATCCAGTTGTCATCAGTCACCTGCCAGCACTTGCTGCTAGGTAAAGGTGCATAGAGGCTCAGTTATTTTGGTACGTTATAGCTGGGCTTACCCTGTACCAGAATACAAGTGTAAAGTTTTTGGGAAATGATCCAAATGATCTGTTAGGCAAATTTCATTACAGGGATAGGATTCATTAAATTAACTTAAATCGGGTTAATGCAAGAGAGATACACTTGATTTTAGTAACTTTTAGGAAGAAAAAGAAATTAAATGTAGCTGGTAAATTATATCTTGGGATACCAAGAAAAAACAGTTTCAGGCAGGGTTTTGAAACAGAGTTGAGTGGTGCCAAGCCACAAGCACTGCCAGCCTGTATGTGCAGCACTATGGCATTTCACCATCCATCTTCTCTACCAGGAAGAGGCAGGGAGGAGTCCAAGCTCTTGGTAATTTTAATTCCTTCCCTCGTATATTTTGCCATTTTTTCTGGATCTTCTCCTGTGGCGGCTTTCTTAGAATAGTGCCCATAGCAACGTGCCAGTAATGGGAGCCCTGCTTTTCTCCTGCAGGTTCTTCTCCATGAGAGCATTTTCAGGGACACCAGAGCTCCCACTGCAGTCAGCAGAGGACATCCACTTTCCCTTTCCCAGCAGGGGAGAACCAGGGCTTGCTCATCACCTTACAGGGACTAGGGATGGTTTTAGGGGTTTAGCTGGGAGGGACAAAGCTGTGCATGAATAGTGGCTTGTTGGGGCTGGGTTTGCTTTATATATTTCTTTTTTAACAGGAAGTAGAAAAAGATTGATTTGTTCTCTTGCCACATCTATAATATTAAGAAGTTCTTGCCCTTCCATGTTTATGCAACCATTCTCTTTCCACTGAAACAGCTGTTTAGAGAGCCTCCCTTTTAAACATGCCAGCTCTTTCTTAGTATTGCTAATCTTGTGCAGGGAAAACACATGAGCCACACTCCCATTAAATCATCAGACTAGTGCTTTTCAACCATGAACATTTATTTCAAAGGAATTAATGAATGGTGACTAAGAGGAATGAATTGATATGTGCCGTATGGGAATCTGCATATGTGTAATTCATACATTTGCTGTGTTGAATTTGGTCTGCAAATTAACACAGGTTGAAAAGCCCTGAACACAAGCGAGATCTAGAAGATAAAGGGAAATCAAAAGACTTCAACATCTACAGCCTTGCAGTTCAAAAAGTGTCCTCATCTCATGGCTTCAGGTTTTTCTCCTAGAATATGATTGCTAGAAATTTAAGGAAAAGAAATAAAGCAGGAGAGAAACTCCCACTGACATAATAGAGTAAATCTAGGACCTTGGAATTAAACAAAAAAACCCCACTAAATATCAAAAAATCTCAACAAAATTGTGTGAGCAGTGTTTTACAATTTGTACTGGGGTAAATTAAAGGATTTACTTGTCTTCTCCCTTACTTGGGTGTAAATCACTTCTACTGAAAAAAATGGGGTTTCCTGTTTTGCTGCACTGTACATGTGAGCAGAGCTTCAGGCTTTATCCTTTTTTTTTTTTTTTTTTTTTTTTTTTGCAATTCTACTTCTTTACATGTGTCTGAAAACAAAGGAATGGTGGAAGCAGGAGTTGGCCAGTGGTACTGGGTTGTGGGGTATTTAATAAACTTTCAAAGGTACTTTAAACAAGAAAATATTTTGTTCATGAGATTTTTTTTTTTTTTTTAAAGAATTATTTCAGGGATTTCTTGAACAGTATATTTTCTTTGAGTAAAACAATAGTAGTTGTTAATACAGTGTCTCTGAGACAGGAGGAGGAAGTGTGGAAAGTAAAGGGGCTAAGGAAAATGCAACAGGAAACACCTATCTCCATCACAGAGAAACAGAGTTTAAGAGCTGGCTTGGGGAAAACAGTTATTTTACTGTAAGTCACCCCTTCCCTCTCAAGTACAATAAAGAGAGATAATCACACTCTGAAACTAAAACATATCCAAGTTAATCGGCTTATCTCAACAATGAGAAGATAGGAAATTATTGCAGTTCTGCAGCTGGGAAATTATCTGAGTCCAAGATATTAGATTAAAAATTCTTCCATTGCATGAGAACAATTCATGGTGGGTAAGTCTGATGTAATAGTAAATATGATTAGGCTGCTTTTAAAAAGCAGCATTTTCAATTTTTCCCAATAACTGGGCAGACTTGCAGCCGAAAGGCTGCTGTTTTGCTACAAATTCCTGACTGTTCCCTCACCTCTCCATGTGATGCATTTTTCCTACGAGTCTGGAAAAACGTGAGGCTTGTTTGTGGTAGCTGTGTAATGGTTGACGCAGGGCTGTACACAGCATGGACTTTCACACGTGGGTCTGCATGGGCTTTATAGCAGCAGGTTGCAGAAAAACTAAACCAAACTCTTTCATCAATTCCCAGGCTAAGGATTTTATTATGTGACAAATGCTCTGGAAACCGAGAGGCCGCATATCCGCCTCACCCTTTCTCTCTGGCAAACACTTGACCTGTTGCTATGGCTGTGCTGTGCTTTTCTCCCCCTTTCCCATCCCTTTCCTAAAATGACAGCGATGCTGTTTTTAAATGTCATTGGCTGTGACATTTGCACGGCCCTGGTTCCGTACCTGTGTGCCCTGCTCCCTCCCCAGCCTCCTGCAGAGCCACGCTGCGCTGCGGCAGCCTCGGGGCTGGCCCCTGATGTTTTGGGGAGGTGGTAGGTGTGGGCTGCTGCATTTTTTTTGGTCCTTGGTAGGTGGGATGTGCAGCTGTGCCCTGTGTGATGTGCCTTGGGTCCTTACAATGGCGAGATCATGTGTTGCTTTCCTCCTATTACTCCTAGCAAGCTCCAGTGATGCTTTTGACTGTCTGTGTACTTGCATCCCTGCCTTGCATGTTAATGAAAGGCATCACTCTCTTTAGCCTCTCTCTGCTTGGACAGGATACTCTTTGTTTACTCTGTTTATTTCAGTCTGGCCTACTTGTAGATCCTGGGCTACCCTGGAGCGGCCCATTTCTGCTGAATGGAAGTGGGGGCTGTGTGGGTGCTTTGTCTTGCTTTCAGTTTGGGATCTGGCTGGGCTGTGTTGTTTTATGGCTGATGGGTGGGAGTGGAGAAGGGGGGAGTGCAGGGAGGAAGCAAAGTGCAAACATTATTTTATTTTTTTCTTCACTACGCATCTGCCAAAAGCATCCTTTGAGTTGGATATAAAGAAAAATAAAAGGCAGAGTCCTTGCAGGAGTGAAATTAACCCCATATCTGATTTTTAGCCTAGAAAGCAGTGTGTGGGTGCTTAGAGAGAGAGGCTGCAGTGTTTACTGTTCTGGAATTTAATGACACAGCATTCAAACCTAAACAAGGCTGGAGAAAGGCAAATGGTGAGGGGAGCAAAGAGGGGGAAAAGGGAAAGGGAGGGACAGGAGCTCTTAGGCTCTGGACTGGGATTGAATTACAAGAATAATATGGCTCATATTGACAGTGAAAGCCTGCATATGGTTTTGTGTTGCTTTGTGCAGATAAACGGGAAAGGAATGGGATAGGGAGTGTGTCTTTTGTAACTTGATAGGTATTTGTGTGGAAGCAGAAAGGGTGGCTGTGGCATCACCAACCAACCTGTCTTTATCTCCCCCAGACATCTGTGTGCATCTGCTGTGGGCTGCTGACTGCCTGAACAGACCTCTTGGGGTGATCCAGCTCTTCTCTCGTGTCCTGGGAATGCCACCACCCTAGGCTGGGAGGCATGTTATGGTGCAGATCTAAACCCAGCCATGTCACTGTCTGCAACATGACAGGAAACCTGGGGTTAGATGTGGTTTTATGTGTATATTTCTACATCTATAAAGCCAGTCTTTCTCCCCTTCAAAACTGTGTATTTTCCTAGTTTCAGCTGATCCTCTGTGCTACCTCTTTTGATCACATGTTAGCGTTGTCAGAATACCTGACAAAGTTGGTGCAGGATCTGTTGCTGGGAACGAATGCAGGAAATCAAGACATGAAGGCAATTGGCTGTCTCCCACTTGACTAAATGCTGCTTGCAGCCTTCAGCAGGAGCTGGATCTTGGTTTCTGAGATGAGCATCAGGTAGAGCTGGGCTGTAGCTCACCCCAGCTTCTCGCTGCTCTGGTGGGGTGTCAGCAGGGTGACCCTGTTTCTGGGGCAGCAGTGTGCACTCCTCACAGACCCTTCTGCAGAGACACAATGGCCCTGGCTGCTTCACAGTGTTTCCCATAACTGTGTTTTGCAAGATATATCTGAACATGACGTCAACTTTAAATAACTTTTATGGAAACCGAGACAGCATGAGGGTGCACAAAGCAACTGGTGGGATTAGTGTGGCGGAAAAAGGGGGTGAATCATTACTGCCTTGCTGGTGAATGATGGTGACCCATGCGATGAAGGTGGTAGTGATCATGACAGATTCCTTTGCTCTTCTGGACGATGCCATTTCTCCTTTGAGGGAAGAAACAATTCCTTTTTGTGTGACAAGGAATGGTGTGCTGACTGTGTGGCTTTTGCCTAGAGCAGCTCTGACATCTACTTTTTGTGCAGGGCTGTGTGAATTCTTCCCACAGGCCTCGGCAGCTGGCACCAGAAGGAGATGTACACTTCACTGATGAGCATCATCATGGTTTTGGTATCCCTTAACCTGCTTTTTGGTTCTGACATACTTCATGCCTGCTTTATTAACTGCTGCGTGAGGGGAAGAGGCAATGGCTGAGGCAGCTGGGAGCTGTTAGGTGGGAAGGGGATGATGTTGTCTGTGGCACCACAGCGAGTGAGAAGAGACTCCCTAATCATGCTCCTGGCTTTCCTCAGACTCTCAATGTGATTTTGGGTGTCTGACTGGAGAAAAGCTTTCTTCTTTTCTGGGGAGGCAAATCTCTTTCTTTTGCTTCACCCGGGGCCTCTTTCACGCACCTGCAAGACAGTAAAGACGATGTTCTGGCATAGATAGGTCTGCTTTTTCATCAGGTTATGGTGAAACATTTTGAACAATTTCTCTGGGGCCTGTTGGATTTGGGGAGGCTGATATCACTGCTGTCTTAAATGGACTGGGACACTCAAAGGTTTTTGCAATATTCACAGAGCAAGTGGGGCTGTGAATTAATACCAGGCCTGAGTTCTGGCCTATGAATGAAGGTATCTGAGTGAGGTGGATCCCCAAGACAACAACACTGAAGGATACTTCTCTGCTCTTCTATGCCATCCTTGACCACTGTCCTTTGATGGGATTTTGGTGGCAGCTGCCAAATGACTGCCCAAGATCTGTCAGAGCAGAGGTCTGCCTCATTAAAAAGACACCTGGCTCCTGAGAATGGTGTAGGTGAAGTTTGCCACGTGCTATGTCTTTTGGAGAGTATATTTTCACGTTCATCACATAACCCTCTGGAATTCGCTATGCAGCCGGCTCTTCAAGCAGCGTGTCCTGCTAAATTAAAGCCAGGTCTGGGCTGAGGTGCAGCAGCAGTGAACCCAAACAGCTGTGCTGCACAGCAGCTGAGTTGGGAAATTGGATAATGTACAGTTGCAAAGGCAGTAGCATCCAGGTACAGCCAGTGCAGTCACTAACTGGACTTTACCTCAGACTCCAGAAGAAGTAGGGACCTTCCCCTTGAAGAGCAGCACAGCAGTGAGATGTTTGAACAGGAGGATTCCAATAGCTGTTGCAGTAAACTCAATGGGCTTTACACATGGACAATAAAAAAGCAGGACTATGTCTCAGGCTTGACTGTCTTCTCTCCAGTTTTGTCTGTAGTCACACTGGCCTGGAAAGAATGGGGTTGGAATAGATAAAATCTTTTCATCCTTGAGATTAAGAAAGAAAGCAATAGAGTCAGGGCTGTGATGATTAAGAAGCAACTCTGTTATTTTACATGAAATTGTAACTTGCTCACATTACTTGTCAATTTGGAGCTTAGAAGCGTCCTGTGTTATTCACCTTCTTAATGCACGTGGAGAAACTCACATCCAGAAAGCCAGTTCTTTCATGTTAGCAAGACCAGTATGTCTCATAATGGCCAGGTATCAGTTGTAATGCTAAAATTACAGCAGGCTCAGATTGGTTATTGTGAACAGTTGTTATCCATGAGCCAACAAATTTAGCAGAGTCTTAACTTCATTAGCAGTGTCTAAATGCATTAGCCATATGCTCCTCAGCATATGGGTAAATACATAACAATTTATTTTCATTAGGGTTTTCTTACAAGTGCTGCTAACCCAAGCTCCGCTAGAAATGTTTACAGCAGGACATGTCTTTTCAGATAAGAAGCTGGCTTTCTGCACAGCAAGTCATCCTGAAAGGGTGACAAGCAAGATCCCTGTCCTTCCTGGGGATAGGCAGCTACAGCTGCTGTGGGTCCGATCCACTGCATCCAGCTAGGCTTGGTTTCTGCAAGGCTTTATATTAAAATGAACAATAGAAGGCTTTGGAGAGCTGCCTGTTCAAACGCGCTGTTAAATCCTTGGTACCCATTGTGTGCTGCCTTCTGCTTGCCTGTGATGCACCTGGGATGGCGTCACCTCCTGGTAGCTTTACGTGGATGTGAGACTCACGACCTTCTGGGTTCTTCCCACTTCCCCCCTCCCCAGGCAGGATGCAGAGTTGAAATATGACTTTCCCTAAGAGGGGCTGAGCATGAAATGAGATGGTACTCATGGCCTGTAGTCAGACGGATGCGGTGCTGGGAAGGCAGGGGGAGTTTGTGGGGTGTGCACTGGGGCAGGGCTGTGAGCGTGTCAGTAGCTGCCGATGTGGCACGGATGTAACCTGGCTGTTGTGTGCTCAGGACTCTCCTAATATCTCAGAAATAAATAAAAAGCTATTTTCTTGAGAGCTTTCTTAATTTTTTTTTTTTTAATAAGCATTTATGCAGCTTAATCCAGAAACATGAGTTGCCTCGAAAGACATTGAAGGGTAAGAAAGGACCAACCTTATCAGAGACGTAGAAAGTTCAAAAGTTTATCTATTTCTCCACAGCCTCAGAGGCCTCACCGCATGTCTAAATTTAGATGGTAATACGAAACAAGAATCAACGAGAGTTGGACTCTAATCAGGTTTTTTTGAGACCTGGTTGGGTTTTTTATTGTGGTTGGGTGGTTTTTTGTTTGGTTGGCTTTTAGAAAACAAAAATCAACAGAAAGCCTAAACAAACCTGTGTGCTTTAAAAAGAAGTATATTTCAAATTGCTGTATTATCTTTTTGTCATCATGCAACGCTGACGAATGGATGAGTGAATTGAATGATAGTCTTGGGTTGTCCTTGGACTTTTTAACTTTTCATTTGGTTTATAAATATTAGACTTTTTTCCTGCTTAGATTTTGTAATTTTGTAATATTCTATGAATTTTAGAAGATTAATAAGGCAGAGGGAGAAGTGAAGTGTTTTTTGGACAGTTGCACTGGGATAGTTTTAAATATTCAGGTAGCAAAAACAACTCACTGAACACTGCTAATTTATTTTACCTTAGTACAAGAAGATTGAAAATTATAAACAAGAGAAAAAGAAACTGAAATCGAGCTATATTTCAAAATATTCTGAAATATATATTTTCATAATAAAGTATGCAAGAAATAAACATTAAAATAATTGCAAATTAGTCTTTGCTATTTGCTGAATTTCCCTAGTTTTTGTGTATTATATCTGATGAGCATATTATTATTATTATAATATAATTTGTGTATTATTTCTGTGAGTATACAAAGCTGTTAACTTCCATAGGCAGCGTGAAGCCAGGCCTGATTTAGGTAGTGTTAGTGAAAGCTGGGCTAAAGCATCCATAAGAAACCACATACAATGACGAGTTGAAATATTCTTTGAAGCTGAGTGGGATTTTAAACATGGTTGATATTTTTCTGCTGAATGGTGCTTTTCCTATTCCACTCAAAAGGGAAAAGGGAAAAACATACATGGAAAGAGCAGGTGTAGGAGAGAAATCTGTCTTTGGACATGCAGAGAAAGGGGATGGTGAGCCTAAAGCCTTCACTGATTTGCCTCCATTTGCTCTTATTTCCATATATTGAGAGGAGACAGTGGGTGATTAGCCCTGGATAAGATAAGGGACTTTGTGGCTCTAGAGAGTAGTCTAGGAACGAAGTCCAAAGAGTTATGAATGAGAAATCGGTGATTGATACACGCTTTTTGCAAAGACGTGACTGCATCTGCCTCGATCTGTTAATACACTGCAACACGTGGTGCGTTGTGAAAAGTGTGTGGCGAGGCAGAAGGAGCAAGGGTAGCATTTGATTTATCCTTATTTTTGTTCCACTTCTGAAGGCAATCTAGGACAGGAGCACCTTGCAGCCAAGCTGGAGTGGAAAAGGCACTTGGTCACAGAGAAGGGGGAAATGGGAGAGCTTTGGGGAAAAAAAGCCTTTGGTGACCTTAAACCAGAGGTCTTTATTTTAATAAAGAGACTCATAAAGTTCATCACAGATAGAATTAGGGGCTTGCAAGTATCTTGTAGTTATATTTGTGTTTATATTTTTCCCTACCTTTTCTTTTCCCCTCCCCACTGCCCCAGGGAGCCATCTCTAAGACCTCATAAATGTGAGATTTCATTTTCTAATGCTATTTCATTTCCTGGATGGAGGACCTGCCACGAGAAGACCAGACCTCAAATTATAATAGCCCTATAAATAACTCCCTAAGGCAAAGGGAAAAAAGAAAGCCTTTGAAAGACAACCACAAATGCAAAAATGGAGCCTTTGGGTTCTTCCAGAACCAGACCAAGCAGTTCTAGTTAGGACACGGTTAATTTTTGGGTTTCCATGTTTATCTCTTTGCATTGTTTATTTACAAAATTGTATCTCAAAAGTCCTCAGAGGTCTTTTGCTTGAGCTTGATTTTCTGCAGTGTTTTGATGCATTTTGGCCCGTCTTTAGATTCTGCCAGCAAAAGGAGTTTTCAGGTAAAATTAAAAACAATCCAACAAACTGACTAAAACAAATACAATGATGGATTGAGTAAAAGTAATCTGAAAATGCAACTTTTTCTTCTTTCTGGGTGAAGTCATTGTAATTCAGCAGACCCAGACAGTCTGCCTGCTTTCTACTGGAAATCTGTGCAGAATTGGCACATCGACTAGAATAAAAACATTCCCGAGGAATCGGCGTGTTCTGTCAAAACATTTGAACAGCTCCTGTCTCCCAGAGCACAGCACTGCTTCGGAGCCGGCAAGGGAGCTCTGCAGCGTGTGGTGCAGGCTTCCCCTCCAGCCTCCCATCTCCTATCCACCTTTCTGCAGAGCCAAGTGTTCCAGGTTCAGTTATATTTAGCTGTGGAGGTAGTAGAGAAGGCAGTTTTTGCACCATGGTGTGACCTGTGTCAGGCTGTCCTTCCTCCGTTCCCGCTGAGGCTGAACGTGGAACCTTCTAGGTCGCAAAAGACTCCTTGAGTCCAAGCGTTAACCCAGCAGTGCCAAAGCCGCCACCAAAGCCCGTCTGCAAGTGTCACATCCCCGTGTCTTTTAAACACCTCCGGGGATGGTGACTCAACCCCATCCCCGGGCAGCCTCTTCGGTGCTTGACAGCCCTTTTGGTGCAGAAATTTCTCCTGGTGTGTGAGGGAAAAGTCATGAAGTTAAGGTTATAGGATCCCGGTGTCTTCCTGGAGCAGACTGGGTCAATGTGCTGGCTGGGGACAGGTGGGCTGGCAGATCTGAGCTCCAGGAGAAGCCCTGGGTTGCAGGGGTGGGATTCCCCTGACAGATCCGTGCTGTGCCTCTTGCCCCTGCATGACTCTGCTACATGTGAGGTTACCCTCCAGCAGCAAAGTTCAGCCCCTGTGATGTGAAGTAATAATAATAATAATAATCATAATAATAATAATAATAATTTTATGGTTTGATCAATTCTTTAAAAAAAATTGTGATCTTTGGCTAGAAAGCGATACACAGCAATTACAGTGTTTAACAGAGCAAAGTGTGATGGAATTCAGCCATTTCAGCTTGGCTCTGATTGCTTTTCTTTTGCTAAGTAGTGTCTTAGCCCCCACCAGCACTGAGATGAAGAGGGTCTTGCTAGTAGGCTCTGCTCGGTATGAATGAGACTGGTGTAAAATCAGGCCTGCAGACAATTTACCAGAGGTACTGTCTGTCCGTTATTGAGACTAATTGCTTAGGAATGTAATTGTATCATTCTTGTTACCAAAATTGATACTCCCTGCCTGACCACAGCTAAATGAGTTTTTATTTTAGCAGAATTTCTGGGCTGTTGCGTGATAAGGCGTTGTGGTGGACAGCAGGCAGTCAGGGGTTTGAAACAAATGAGGTTTTTCCCTCTAGTTGACACAGACGTGTGTATTAAGCGATACTTTGCTGTGTGGATGCACTAGCAGATGGTGTCCTTTAAGGCTGCCCGTGTGACAGCAGCCTGTTTGAATGAGTTTCCATGCTGATTTTAACACCAGCAGGAAATAAAACTCCAAATAAGCCACTTCCTGTTCCCCCACTCCTTCCACTAAGGGAGGGACCAAAAAAGTGCCTGGGTTTTCCTGCTGAAACCAGTCCTCACAGCGATGATGTGGCTGGTATGGAATAACAGCCTGGTCACACCCACACAGCGCTGGAACTCCACACCCTTTCTGTACCCAGGGCAGCATCGTACCTGCTTGGCTGAGCCGGAGCAGGGAGGGCAGAGGTGGCTCCAAACCGGCCCTAGATCTGCGTGGGTCAGTGTCAGCACAGCAGACGCGCAGGGGATGGGCCGTGGGTGTGCATTCCTAACTCAGTTACTGGTCCCCTGGGCCAGAAAGGCCACATGTGTAGCTTCGCATAGGCAACATTTAATCTGTGAATGATCATCCCTGATGGATCCCCTCCAGACAGCCCAAAAGTTACATTACTGAGCCCCAGCCTACTTCACATCGGAAGACCACCCAATCCAGTGCCTTTAGGGAAGGGAGAAGGCGGAACTGCTGTGATTTCACATTTCATATAGCAGCTGTACGCTCCACGGACAAAATGCTTGTATACTGGTGTCTAACCCAAGGCAGCTAAAGCCATGCTTTGACACCCAAAATCATAACTATATGATTGTCACAGGAGTTAACAGGTGTTGGCACTTTCAAATGTTGCTATAACTCCTTTTATTTAATTATGCAAATTCTAGCCTGCTGCACTTAATTTTGTCTGAAGTATATACTATGCTGACAAAATATGGTCACCTTTGGGACTCAGGTTTCTGGAAACTGAGGTTTCCCATCCCTGAAGACTTCGGACAGGGCTCTGAGCAACCTGATCTGGTTGAAGGTCTCCTTGCTTATTGCAGGGGGATTCGACCAGAAAGCCTTTAATGTCCCTTTCAACCCAAATTCTATGATTTTATGACCAAGGAAAAGGTAATTCATCACAGTATGGCCATATGGGAGAGGAAAACAGGTTAAAATCCTTTTGGGATAATTATGGGAAATATACATTAAAAGGCTTTAAGATCTTGTACAATGACAAGCACATCTCTTGATAGGAGAGGTAAGAGACTGCAACCACAGTGTCAGAATTGAAGCCTTTTAATAGGTTACATTAAAATGGATCCCAAAGATCTTGCAAAGACCTGAGACTCGGGCTTGTGTGGGCTTACCACTGTGTTAACACAGGAGCATTCCCTTGATGTGCCAAAAACTTCTTATCTGGAGAGGGAGACTCGGAAGAAGGGAAGTGTGCTTGCAGTTTAATGGGCAAGGAAGCTGAGGGCTGTGGCTATAACGATTTTGCTTCACCACCACTGAGACCAGCAGCCAGGTGCCCTCCGTCTGGCCTGGGCGTGGGAGCAGGTAGGCAGTGATTCCTCTGAGCTTGTGCAGGAAGAGGTGGTGACAAAGGCTGGGGACTGCATCTGCACCCAGTGGGCTCTGGCACAGTGGCACGATTGATGCCACCTTCCCAGAGTCCCTGTTGCTGCAGGAAAAGCTCATATTAAACATAGAAGGATAATGCCTCTAAACATCCCCACTGGAATAATTAAGGATCTTAAGTTGAGAGTTCAAACTCAGCTTGCTTTTCTGCCGCTTTTGTAGTCAGTCTGGTCATTTTCATTTTGCTTAGGAAAAATAGAAATAAGTGTTAAATTCGTGCTTAAAAGATTGCCTCTCTTCAGAGAGATTTGTTATCCTTTTTCTCATGCTCAACAAGTAAACTTGCTTTTGCAGCAGAGATTTTTGACATTAAGTGTCTTGATAGAATAATAGGCATGAGATGGATTGCAATCTATTGCCTCAAGACTTTGCCAATCATAAACTAAAATCAGTTAATGCATTGAGTTAAATCTTGCTATATTGGGCAATGTGCTAGTAGTATTAAAAAATCAATCCAGAAAATATATTGATTATATTATCTCCATAGCAACAAACAATAATAGGATAATGTTAGCTTAATAATTGTGCTTTGTGAAAACCTTTCAGAATAATTACTGCATTGTGGTCTTTTCACAATGTGGAATGCAATAACGCTTCTTCCTTGACTGCAGTCACCATCAGCACTGCGTCAGGAGATGTTGTTTTTGTGTGCATGCATATGTATTCATGGGTAATTTTGCTCCGGGTGAAACAATTCAGCAGACTATTTTGGGATCCATTTTTAAATGGTCAAGACCACAAATTGGCAATTGTTTTCCGTGTGGCTTGTTTTCTCCCACCCCCTCTGACAACTGGCTACTGTAAAAAGAGGTCGTTAACATTCCTTCCCCTGCCTCTTTCTTTACAAGGCACAAAGATTTTGGCATGTAACGGAACTAAATGTCCAGCTACTGTGTTAAGGATTTGTGGGAGAGAGGAACTCTGCTCTAAAGACAGTGCTTCATATCTGTGCCTTTAATTGAATTTAATCTATCATCCTCTAGGAATGACTTCTTCTGCAGGAGCTGAGATATTCGCCTGTATTTTAGGGGACCTGGTTCTCTTGTGCATCCTACATTGTCACATAAATAATAACCTGAGGTTGTTATGAATATATAGAGATACTTTCCTACACAGAAATAGGGAGGTGTACGTTTAACATTTTTAGCTTGAAATTTTGGCAGGAGAGTCAGAGGACTGATATATACACTCTTCATCTGGGTCTTGCTCTTTACTTCCACATCAACCCTGTAATTTATATCTTGAGTTAAAAAGAGGCATTAACACAAATCCGTGATGAAGAAGCCAAGTTTTCAGAGTGGCTCTGTGTAAGCCCTGCTCGGCAATAACCAAAACATGTCTATATTATCAACCCTGTGTTCAGCACAAATCCGAAACGTAGCCCTGTACTAGCCACTGTGAAGAAAAATAACTCTACCCTAGCCAAAGCCAGTACAAGTGGTAAAACCCCCCAGTTCAATCCATGAAGTTTAAGCAGGCCTCAAACCATCCTGTGTCTATCAAAGGTCTTGGCATCCTGGCAGTAGATCTGGAGTGCATTCACCTTCTGGTCATGCCAGCATTTCCTGATGTAGCTGTTGATCTCGGGCTGGGTTTAAGGATCAGCCAGCGCTGCTGCGAACTCTTGCACTGGCAGGAGCTTTCCTAGGGTGCCCCATGCTGTTCCCAGTGCTATGGTGGGATGCCCCTTTGCTTCCAAGGACATGAGTGGATGTCACATTCTCTAGTGGTCACTCCTCCATCCCTTTTTCTGTGGAACAAACATTGATGTCCGACAGGTTAAACTTTTAGCATCTCTTCTAACTGCACGTCATTTTGATTCTTACATCTGGAGGGATTTTGTCATTGAAATGTCCCATAATTGTTTGGTTTTTTTACTGTTTACCAAACAGGGGTCCCCTCTACTTTGAGGACCTTTAGGAGAAAGCCCCTGCTTTGAAACCGCTACATACAGGATGTGATCCTCTGGGGCCTGGGAATGTGCAAACCCTCACTCTGTACAGGTGTACTGTGCACATAAGAAAAGCGGGAGAGAGCAAGAGCGCTGACAGTTTTCCATCTGAGATGATGCCTTCATCAAGAGCTTGGCTGAGCTGTTTTTCTCTCCAGTCCCTCCAGGTGGTTGCTTTATGGGCAGGATGTGATGGAAAGGCTGTTTTATGTCCCTGGCAGTGGTTACTTTCTCCCGGTGGCCCTGTCTCTTAGGGATGTGGTTAATTCATAGGGAGAGGGAGGAGCAGTGGTTGCTCTCGACTTTGTGCCTTATGCCAAAGCATCTAGCCCTGCATAAGTGCTGTACTGAATGAGGGTGCCAATCCACTCTCTCCTTTCCTGGGTACAGATGAATTCAGTTATGAAAGGACAGCTAAATGCATTGGTTCCTCTGGAAAATATCTGGTATTTGCAGGTGTGTAGCATCATTCATTAAAATAAAAAAGAAAAGCAAACCCAGATGGCTTGACAAAGTGTTTTTTTTTCTCACGCTGCTACAGAATCCAGCCTTGAGTGATGATCTAGAAACAGAAATGAATGGCTGACAGGAGCCAATTCAAACCCCACCTCCAAACCAGAGTTCTTCTCTCTGTGAAATTGTCACAGTTGAAACTCTGACCGTGCTTGCCATGTCCTGTGCTTGCCCTAGGTGCTGGCCAGTGATCTTGCTGCTTGCTAGAGCTGTCCCAAATTCTCATTCCAAGGCAGCCTCCTGTTTAGTTTCCTTGTGCTATCTCAGCTCCTGATGCACTCTGCAATCCTCTCTCCAGCCCACACAGGGATTGGCATTGTGTGCTTCTGTCTGCCTCTTCCTAATCCATTTCCAGGGAGGCCTGGTATGGCTTTCTAGTGTTTCTGTTTTTCAGGCTTAGATCCTACCAGCCTCCACATGGGTGGCTTGGGTCTTAAACAGTGTTTGGCTCCAAGACAGAACATGAAGAGTCATTTACCTTATGAAAACAAGGAGATTTTGCTGGAATAGTTATTTTAAAATAGGTCAAGAGTCAACTGCCTGCTGCAATGTGTATTCCCAAAGGGATAAACTGTTCCATTCTGCAGGGGATCTTACAGCACATCTCTGTCCATAGGGGTTTGGGATAGCTCTGTCCCACCTGGTGGCGTGTCCCCCTGGGAGCAGGATGAAGCACAGGGAGTATTTGCTCCCAGGGCCAGGCTGGAGGTGTTTGTTGCTCTGCAGACACGTTCCTCCTCCTGCCCTGCTGGCTGCATGGGCTCACCTCAAGCCTTGTGTGTGTCAAGCTGACGTGTCTGCCCTTAACCTTGTGGCTTTTGCAGAGGTGCCATGTGATAGATGGGAGTGAAAAGGGACCTGTCATGCCTGTGCCTGGTCTGTCCCTGCTGCAGATAGCAGCAGGCTCTGCTCTGCATCACAGGCCAGTGCAATCTATGGGGACATTTTTCTCTTTTCATGCTTGAGAGCTGCATCCATACAAGGTGGGAATTAGACAAGAGGAAGCTGAGCTTGTCTGGCTGTGTTAAAATACAGAAATAGTCCTAGTATCTTTCAGTAATGCATTAAGTGGCATGATTAATGTCTGTCACGTGTAATGCTCTTTCCAGGTCCCTTCCCTCGATGCAGTACTCTGCGTGCTGTCTAGTGCTTTGGTTTGGACACTGTTGTGTGTCTTAATGTCATCACAGTAAAATATCAAAATTTGAGAGCTGAATTTGTGATTATCTTTAGTTCCTTCAGGTGTATGTTTCATAGTTTTGAATGTGGTGGTCACCGATAATTAAGTGGCATTGATTTTATAATCAGTTCATGAACAATGGCAGAGACCCCTACCACTGTACAAGGGGAATGTCCCTGAGGAGGCCAAGATATCGCCCACTCAAGTGTAATTTTTCCAATACTTACTTCAAAGTCTGTTTGCACTCTGCAGCACCCAAGACAGACTATTTCACAATGGGTTTGGTTAATATATTTTATCCTTTAAAGTGAGATTTTCATGGTCTGAAGGAATCTGCTGTTGATAGATCTGAAAAGGAAGTGGACACTCTTCTGAAGCAGAAAAGCTCCTTGGAGGAAAGAGTCCCTGTCTCCCTTTCTTGGGAAAGAAGTCAACTTTCATTTCTTTGAATGCCACTTTATTGCCCCCTAAAACAGTGCTGTGTCATCAGAGTGCTCCCCAAATCTTTGTTTTCCTTAGCTTTAGTTAGCACGTCTGTCTGTCCTACAAGAAGTTGTTTCCATTTCTTCCAATAACGCAATTACTGTTTTGCTTCTCTTAAGGAAGGCCAGCAAAGAAAACTAATAAAGTTCATTTCCCGTTAGTAAGATGTGCTGAAGGGTTATGCTAATCCATCTGAGAGACACTGAGCTCGCAGTGAAAATCCACATGGCAGTGGTCTTGTATTGCACAATGAATTCCCTCCTATAGAGAGCACTGCAATTCTCTGTTTTCCTGGTGTAATTTGAGGCTGCAGTAATATTAAGGCAGCAAAGGTGGTTGGCGATCCAGTGGAATTACATGAAAGTAGAGATTGTGTAGGAGAGAATTACACTCAGTTTGGAAGGGAGACAAGTTAGAAGACGTTTAGTGGAAATTACATACTTCACTAAAAAAAAAAAAAAAAACTAAACCCATCGTTCCTTTCTACCTTTTTTTAGTTTCTTGACTTATTATAAATATATGTTTATTGCAGGATCAGAAACTGCGGTGGGTCTGTAAGACCTCATATGGAGCCTTTCATGAACACACATTGAACAAATTGTAATTCTCTTTGTACGTGTCCTCATAATGACATGTTTTCTGGTTTTGATAAAGGTTCCTAGAAGCCTGAATAGGTGTCATCTGTGACATTTACTATGAAGTAAAATAAGGGCCTAGCAGGGGTAAGTGTTATCTAGACAATAGTCCTAGTAAAAATAGTAAGTTTGCAATTATATCTCTATAGCAGATATAAACAAGGTCTAAGCTAACAGCAGGTAACTTTCAAATAGATAAAAAGAAATATTATTCTAGCCAGTGTAATCAGACTGGAGAATTCATCATTGCAATAATCAGGGAGTCGAATACAGCAGCTGGAATAATTTGAGGGTCTGGATAATTTTATGACTAATTACATTTGTAGCTATAAGAGCATACTATAAGAGTAATTCAATCTTAAGCTAATAGTTGGGTGAGGAAGAAACCTCCCGCTACTTAAAGCATTTTAGAGTTAGCCGTGCATATAGGGTTCTTGTCCTCATGCCTTTCTTCAAAGCCTCAGGCATGTGATATGTCTGAAAGCTCAGAAATAGATGAAATTTGTTGATATTCCTTTCCTTTCTCTTATACTGCCTGTGTTTCTGTGGCAGAGAAGGAATGTTTTTGTAAGCTACCAAGGAGGAGGATTGTGAAACCTTCAGCTTGTCTCTGGCTCTACCACTGACTTCTTGTGTGGCATTTGGCGAATTGCTTAATCTTGTGTACTTCCAACTCCCCACCTGTGGTAGATGGGCATTTAACATCCCGGAGATGTTGTGAAAATGAAGTTTGTAAAGTGAAATGAGAGTGTAAAAGAGAAAGGGAAAAAGCGAGAATCTCATTGCAGTATGTGAAATTAATGTACAAGACTATGTGAGAATGAGCTGGAAAGTTAAGGTGAGTCAACCAGAAGTGTGAATGCAGAGTGCACATGTGGAAGTGTAGTCAATCTTTTCCATGAGAAGAGTCCCCCTTACTCTGGAAGTGATTGTAGATCACCTTCAGGGGCTGGTGTAGATGAGCTGGGTTATTCTTCCTACACTTCATTTTTTTTCCAAGTATCCACCACGTCTTGCCTCCTGTGCCTCTACCCTTCTTGAGGTCCTTGTCCCCACTCTTCTGACTAGAAGGCTGCTCTAAAATCTCGCTACTTTGATAGTCAATAACTTTTATCTAATTTCAAGCAACATTTATCCTCAGCCAGTTTATACTACTTTGATCTTTTAGTCATGTAGGCCTTTATATTAAATAGCTATTTTTCTCTCCCTGGTGTTTCCTCCCAGTACAGTTATAGACAGCAGGCATGTCTCCTCCCTTTGGTCTGCTAAAATGAACCTTTGGTTAGCTAAACTGGACTCTCCTAATTACGACTTGTAAGACAGGCCTTCTGTTCCCCGAAGATCCTTGTAACCCTTTTCTCCACTTGTTCTGTTTTTAATTCATTCCTTTTGAATGTGGCAGCTCATCAGATTAACATGCAGCATTCCAGGGAAAGCCTATCCCAGATACTCTACATCTGTAGTTTCCATCATACTTTTTCCCATCATACATTTTCTGTCATCTTTATCTCATGGTTTGTGTGTCCATCCAGGTTTTTGCCCTCTCATTTTCAAGCAGGCATCTACTACTGCAGAAATTCTTGGAGTTAACATAGTCTCTCTCCAAGCTTTGCTTTCACCTAACGACTCTGCTCAGTTGCAGTTGTTCAGGTTGTTCAGGTCTTCCAGTTCTCTGGTACGACAATCTCAATCTCTCTGCTTGCTGAGGAAAGGATCTGTCTTTTCAGAACCGTCAGTACTTCACTGAGCTTGACTACCTTTCGTGCTAAACTTAGTCCTCCAAACAATGAGCACGGTCTGTCCCAGGACTGACCCTTGAGAAAACTGGATTTCCTCCTTTCCTGGCTGTACCTTTTCTTTCTTCTCAGCCTGTACTCACTTCCCTACAGCTTCAATGGTTACTGTCTTTTGTTTTTTATCCTGATTTTCATCCTTTTAGGTGTGACAATGGTTCACCAGCCACCAGACCAAATGCATTGCTGAAATCCATCTGCATCTTTGATTGTTCCCTCACCTAGAAAATATGTTATCTTCCCAAAGAACGACAGCAAGCAGTGTATCCCATTTCCCACTCCCCTGACCCTCTTTCCATTAAGTATTTGCTGTGAAGTGGGCTGCCCTGTGGTGCCTGAGGGACTGTCCACTGGCTGGAGCTGCTCTATCCAGCTGTGCCACTTGGGCAGTGCAGCTGCTTACAGCTCCAAAGTTAAAAACGCGTGGTGGGGTTTGTGAGGAAAAGCTGAGCACTCAGGGTCCCATGCACCGAGAAATCTTGCATGCTATTGAGGTCAGGCCTGCAATTGTGTGTTTGCTTGCTTGGCTTCCCCTCCCTCCAACTCTTCAGCTACCAGCCTATTAGAATCAGCCATTAACCTGGTTAATGGGGAGGAACAGCAAATACCAGAAAGGATGATGTGCTTTTTTTAATTCCTGTTTGGAAACCTGACTGGTTTAAATGGCAAATGTCTCAAGAAAAGGCTGAAAAGGGTCCAAAGCATTTTATTTTTGTGATGCTGGCACAGCCAGGTGGAGAAGGATGAGATGAGTACTTCACTGGCGAGTGCTCTTTGGGGGCAAAAAGACAGGGCCCTGCCAAAGCTGCCAAGGTGGCTCTAAGCTGGGGTGCTGAATGGGCACGACTGGATTGTGCCATCTGACCCTTTTGGGTTAGGATTGATTAAGGTCGTATCTGGATGCTTTCTTTTCCCTTTTGTGATGTGACTTGAACCCAAGAATCTCGGTCCTCTCTGAGTGGGAGAGGTAACAGACGACAGAAGATGAAGAGGGCAGTGACAGGTGTGGGGTAAGGGCAGAAAGAAAGGAAGAGCTCATGCAAGAGGGGAAATAACCATGTTATTTCCCATAAGTAAAGCCGTTTCTCTGAAGTGAGACAGCAGCTCTTTGTTAAGGACAGCAAGGACTAATACAGCACACAGAAATAAACCTGCCCACTTAGTTTTTGTTAAAGATCTGAAAAGGTAGAAGGGAAGAAATTTACAATTTGTTTGGTATTTAGTTCAGGTAATTTTTTTTTTTTTTTTTAATTGTGTAATGAGAACACATTGTCCAAATTTTCATATGCAGATTCAATTAGTGTTCAGTTAATTAGCCTTTACAGATGAGATTAACTTAATTACATAACACTAACCTCTTTTAATAACTATTAAGGGTATGAAGGCTGCCTTTAATAAATTTAGAAGGGCTATATGTGTTTTTTAAAATCTGAAATGACACACACATAAATTAAACCAAATTACACACAGAGGACAACCATTAATGGTAATGATCAAAGGAAACAAACTGTGTACATAGCTCAGAATCAGGCTGCTTAGATCATGCTGTTTTCCTCCTCTTGTCTGCTGGCATCCTAGTGATTTCACTAGGATTATTACTGGAGATGATGTACGGTCTGGGGTCATTCCTTCAAAGAGGGTTGCAGACTGATACAAGGTTGCTTTAATTAAATGTGAGCTTGTGTTTAAAAAAATCATTTTGGGTACTAGGTTATTAGCAATTTTCTTTTTCAGGTGGTTAAGGAAAAAAGACACGCGAAAGCCCATTGAGTGCTAAAAATCTGATCCATAAATGTCATTCAGTGTCATTATGTACCATAAATAACTGTATAGATTTTTTAATCTCTTGGTATGGGGTGTGCACTCAAACAATGATGCTGTGGTTATTAATGTCACAGTGAAACAGAGCATCACATCTGATATAGGGTGATAAGGGTGGAGCATGTATGGGACTAGCTATGGGATGTGGCACCTTTGGCTTCTGAGTGACAAGTTTGAATTCAGGGAGTCTTGGTACTGTCATCAGACAATATCTGATACCTTTCAGAAGAGAGCAACAAAAGAAGCCTTTTTCCCTAGGCTGTTCTTGCATGGGTAATGTTTCCCACTTGCAGTGAATTTTGATGGGCTTATCACATCCATCTCCACAGAGCTCAGTAGCTTTTGTGGCATTAGTACACTACAAATTTCAAGGGCTACCCTCATTGCCTCTCCAGGACCCATTTTGGAGCCCAAATTTTGAGTTACTGTCAGGAGCAAGCACCTGCTGGATCCCAGCTCTGTGGCTCTCTTCAAACCATTTTATTTCATGACCCTGAAGGACTTCAGTGAGGTTGCTAAACCCGATCATTTGTTTTCCACCTGCAGGAAGCTGAAATGTTCAAAGCATCCTGCATGCAATGTGAGTAATTTCCCATTTGCAGCTACGAGATCTGCAGGTATTGAGCAACTAAAAGGAATAGGTTGGATATGCCTCATGTTAAACACCCCAAAAATCAACATGCATGGCTTCTCTCTGAAAAACTGCCTCTTTCTGAAAACTTTGGCTTACTGCCTACAACCATTTTCAGCAAGGAGGGAAGATGACATTGCCGCAGATTTTTTCCTTGCTGTGAGGAACTAGCAAGGTGAATATGCAATGAGGAGGAAATTGCTGAAGTATCTTTCTTGGAGTGGCAGAGTCTGTTGAAAAAATAGGAGCGGGGATACTTGAGCAATTGAAGCCCTTTCATGTGTGCTGCTCAAGCTGAAGCTCCAACCTTTGGTATCTCAAGAAAAATGGTTGGCAATGACCAGACTTTGCTTTGCCTGATGCAGACCCAAATCTTGTTCTCTTCCGTAGGGTTTGTACCTGTATCCCTGAGAGCAGGATTTGGCCTTTTGAGTGGTTCTGTCCACAGACGCAGCTGATGATACATGCTCAGAGGAAGGGGAGAATGCAAATTCCCTGCAGGGAGGCAACTGCCAGCCACATAAACAAAGAACCTTCTGGGTGTGCAGCAGTCAGCCCACTTGAGCTGCTGTTTCCATGGTAGACCAGATGCTGTAAAATATGCTTTCTACAGGGGAAGAAACTTTTCATGCTCCTGCATTATCTCGTTTGATGATGGACTGTCATCAGGCTGGTACCTCACTGTATGGGCCACACGCGTCAAATCCCTCCTGACCCAACCATTTTCTGAGTTGTTGATGGTAATTCATATTCTGCCGCTTCCAAACAAAGAAAAGCTTACGTGATTTTTTTAAACTTGGAACAGCATCGCTAACTATGCTTTTAATCGTTACAAGTGAGTGTTTGATGTGCTGCAGTTCTTTTGATGCACATGGTGTCATGGCAAGTGTTGTGTGTTGTTTTATTTTTCAGTTTCCTTCTGCTTCCTAAAAAATCAGAATACATATTTTTCAATTTTCCCCGATTATTCTCTTCCTAATCTCTGTGTTGCTTCGATAAAATTCCAAGTTTAGGGAGGTTAAAGCCACTGGGTACAAGTCAGCAGGTAGCATTTCTGAGTTTGACAGAGGATCACCCAGTGGATAAATATGAGGACAAGAAGCAAAGAGAGGTGGTGTCTACTCCCATTCTCTTGTAAAACAGCAGCTGGTGGTGAGCAGGTGCTTGGTTATATCATAGACACGAAGTACAAGTGCAATTCTAAACAGGGGCAAGTCTGCAATAATTGCTCGAAGCCAGCCAACCTCAGCCGGTGTAAATAAGTTACCAAAAGCACTCCTGAGGCTTGCCGTGCTTCAAACATGACTCACAGGAGGAGGAGGAGGATGTTTTCAGGGTACCTCTCTACTGGAACCCATGTTCGGGGATGATGCTGCAAAATGGGCAGAGCTGTGTGCATGTGCCACATCCCCTGGCTCTGTTCTGAGTCCAGTGCAGCTTCCTTGGCTTTCCTCGTGGCTACCAAGAGCAAACACAGGTGCCTCTGTGTGACTCCAGCTCCCAGCAGCTGCAAGCTGTGCTTGGTTTGTAAGGGATACCTGCACATGTGCTCTCTGCCTTGCCTGTGCTCTGGCTACCGCAGCTCCGTGGGGTCCTGTGTGTGCTGTTGGCTCTTCTTTCCCAGCCCTGCTACCAGCAGATCTGCTGTCAGGTGCTTACCAGGCCCCTGGAGGAGGCCAGGAGAGCCGTGGGTCCCAGGGGTGAGCAGTGAAGGAAGGTAGTGGTGGTGCAGGGCATGGGAAAGTGTCCTGGAGTGTAGAGAATGAAGGCTTCTTTTACTCCTGAGGATACTTTCTCACAGTCTTTCCCAGGTGCTTTTCGGCTCCTTCTCTTCCCCCATCCTTCAGCCTTGTACTTCTGCCTTTAGGGAAGGAAAATTAAGTGTGGTTAATTTTAAGCCAGTGCAATTATTTAGGAGTCCTAGAGGTGGAAAACCAGTTACTGGTTAACAGACCTGATTTGAAACGTGTTCTGCCTGACCCCCCTACTGCAGTGAGCCAGAAGTAGTTCTTCCAAGAAGCTGGCTTTCTGGAAGGCTTTTTCACTGAAAATGTTAATATCCTGCTGGCTCACTGGAATGCAGCTGGTGGGTACAGCAAGTGCAATACCTACGTGCGTGCCTGCAATCCAAAGCACGAGTGAGCAGGCAGGGCTCAGGCTGCGCTGTGGGTGCCCTTGCTGAAGGCTCAGGCTGGGAGGGCAGAGCTGGTTTGGCATCGTCCCACAGAGCTGGAAGTTCCTGTGCCCTCAGCAGCCAATGCAGCTGGGGGAATCTGACCCCAGGATTCCCCCTTGCGTCAGCAGGGGAAGGCAGGAGACAACCTTTGTAATGCTGAAATCGTAGCAATTGCAGGCTGAAATCCTGCGATGGCTGGAGTATCTCTGTAGCAAAAATGCAGCTCGGTGTGAATGTGGATGTGCCTTTCCCCTCCCACGGTGTCTGCAGATAAAAGCCTTTTTGAGCTGGCTGTGTGCATTTGTGGTATCACAAAGGCTTTGTCCACCTCAGTTTCTGTGTGCTAATGGATGAGGCTTTTCTGCTTACCTTAGCAGTAAAGAATTTTTCAGGGGAGAATATACTTTTCAGGCAATATACATTCTCCTCAGGCTGTCATCTAACCCACCCCTTTCATAATTTTATCTTTCCTGTGTTTTCTTGCACATCATCCAGTTTTTTTTGTAGCTAAAGGAAAACCTAGAGTACTTGCCTTAAACTGGAGATGTGTTGTCCTGCAGAATGAAAGTATTACAAGTCCAGGATTTAATAAAATATAAAAAAATTTAAAAGCGCAAATATACTATAAGAATAGTTACTGCACAACTGTACTATAAGAATAAAAAAAAACCTCTTACCATCCTTGGATGCTAACTTACTGTCCAAATTAGCACCCAAGGGTGGTAAGTTGGATCACTTCTTTTGGTTACCAGATTTTCTTTTGCTTAGTGTGGTAAAATGCTCTCAAAGCATACACACATGACATGGGTTTGTTTATTTATGTCAGCAGTCGATGTGTTTACAGTAGTTTGTATTGTTCTAGCTAATATTCTGTGGTGTGTCATAAAAAACAAGAAAGACTCGATATGAGACATAAATATTCTACTTTGTGAATTTTCTCGTAAGAGTGAAGATAGATCATGATAGTCTTTCTTCCATTAATATAAATGCGGATTAATGCAGTCAAATGTGTTACTTTTTCCATAGACAAGTTACAAATACAACGGAGTACGAGTCTCAAATATTGTGGTTTCATTAAAACAGATTTTTTTTATGTTCACTTTTGGGGATATATTTTGCACACCTTCTTTAGATGGATCAATTTGAAGTCATTTAAGACACTAACAATTTACTATAGTGGCAGGTTTATTTAGATAAATGGATACCAATTTTCATCAATTATGAAAATGAAACACAGTAAAAATACTGAAAATTTAAAAAAAATAAATCTGCTTACTATTCTGGGGAGTGTACCAGCTGACTGCCTTGTGCTAAACTCTGACTTGGCAGGTTTGGGGGTTTTTAAAAAAATGTGACTAAAACCAAAACAAGATGACCTTGCCATATTCCTTTGCTTCTCTTTTGTGTGGTAAGCCATATACTTATCCTCTTATTAACTTCTCTGTTAGTTTTCCATCCATTCGCATATCTGAAAAAAAACGGAGTCAAGACCAAAATGTTGAAATTAGTTTAAAAAGAAAAAATCATGAAATGGTAACAGATTTTGGAGTGTAAAACCTTAATGAATACATGTTTCATGGCTGTCCAGGCCTTGCTTTTTCTTGTTGGGATCTGTTTTTCCTGTCATCATTTCTAGACTCTGTGTTTGTCACATCTGGACAATGAGAGAAAGGTGAGGTTATGAGTCGATACCATGGTTCTCCTGGCTGAGGTTCGAAGCTCTGTGTGAGTGTTAGACACAGCGTGTAACAGAGCTTCTGCTAAGCACTTCTCTAAAAACATTCTGCTATTTTTCTTTCTTCCAGGGTTTTTGGGAAAACCACACAAAACTCATAACAGAGTACGGACCTGTTTGTGGGTAAGTTTAGCAGTGCTAGCAGCTTTCTTCTTTCTGGTTCTTGCTCTTTGAGTTTGTTGGGTGGGAGATGAGAAAATACCGAGATAAGATGTTCATCAAAATGCACAGTGCAGTGTTTCAGTCTGGGGGACAGAGGTGGAGGTGGTTTGATTGCACACAGCAAATACTCTTGGCTTACTTTAGTTCAGCATTTGGCATTGGACTTCATTTTTCTCTCTCTTATTTTAATTATGCACATAAAGTTTAGTCCTTTTCAGAACTGTACAAAGCTACCAGCCTTCAATATTCTCCTTTCATCTGCATATCCTTTATACTTGCAGTGAACAGTGGAAATAATGATTTGTCATCTTAAAAACCCCTCAGTTTATGAAATAGTATGAATTTGGTTCAGCTGTTGCTATCTATATTTATGCAAAATTCCTAAACTTAAAATACAATGAAGTACAGATTAGAAATGAGGCATCCCTCTCTCTACAGCTCAGCTGTGCTATCTTAGCAGTTTATTAGAAGTAAAGAGGCTTTAAGCAGTATATCCCTCAGTAGAAGCCCTTCCACATTTCTGGGAATGTCATTTCTGTTCCAAGAACTCCTTATTTTCCAGTTGTCATCGTTTTAAGTGGAAATGCAGTTGTTTTGTGGTATCTTCAATTGCTGTGGTCAGTTGGTGCTTGTATAATAACTATTAATGGTGAAATATTATGGTGAAACAACTATTATTTCAATATATAAGTATCAGGCAATACCCACAAAGTACAGAAAATGTAAATTTTTTTCCAAGAGGAGAAAAAAGGAGTTTAAGACACTCGTAAGAGCACATGTATGAATGTCTGTGCGTGTACATATTTGATTACAAAAGATATCAATATGCTCTGTATGCTCTTCCAGCAAAAAAGCTCCAGCAGAAAGAAGTCAGGCTCAGGCATTTGATGCTCCAGTCACAGCCGCCTTGTGGCATTTATGCTCAACCCTGAGGACAAAGTGCTGCAAGAAATGATGGAAATAATGAATTCCAAGGGTTAGGTACTTGTCTAGGAGGAAATAAAACAGTGTCTTGGCTGGCTAGGAATGGGAAAAGATATTCATTAACGCTGTGGCAATTTGTGTATTGTGTAACAAATGGAAAGTGACTGAGGCTTATTTTCTCTGTGACCTTTGGTGTGATGCCCTTAAATGACAATAATGTAAGAACACTGGCATTCATTCCTCTGTGTACTTCCCTCCTTATTAATATCACGCCTATTTTTTTCTTTTTCCTAAGCTGAATTTGAGACAAGTTGCTATTTAGTCATCTGTCTGCTCGCTCAGCCAGGCAAGGCTGTGTCATTGGAGAAAGAGATGTATAATTACAGTGGTGAGCAGATAGAAAGTTTCATTTCTCCGATCTACTTACAGATTTGTTAGGGAATGAAACCACTGTGAGACTTGCATGGAGTGCAAATCCGGGTGATGGTGGTTGTGGTCAGCCAGGATAGTTCTGCCTCTTTGGGATTCTCTCGGTAGGAAGAGTGAGCAGATTGAGCACAGGGTATTCTTCATTTATTGCATGCATGGAAAACTCAGTTTGTGAGGGATCTAGGAGGCTGGCAGAGAGAAAAATGCTGCTTTTTGATATCTCCCAGGAAAACAAAGCTGGATGCAAACAATGCTGTGTTCAAGGTAAGGTCTACTTATAGCTGAAGGAGGATGTTTTAAAACCTGGTTTGAGAGCGGCTGTTCAATAGGTGGGGTGTGTGCCAGGGGGTGTTTATCACAGTCCTGTCAGCTAAAAAAATTCCTTCTCCTTCCCTAGAAGTCTTCAGTGTGATTCTTTCTGTGATTCTTGGAAATGGGCAAATAAATGGTAGGTGTGTTTATGTGTATACTCCCAGAAAAGTATTGGATCTGGCAGATGGAAGAAGATGTGGCATTTTTCTTTTCCCAGATTGAAAACTGCTTTCCAATAAGCATAAAGAGCAATGATCTTTATTTCTACAGTGGTGAAGTGAGTTGAATACAAATCTTTGGAACTGAAGCCTTTTTTTTTCTTCCTAAGGTCACTTGAATAGTCTGAATGATACCATCACAACTGTTTTCTTTTGTGTGTGAATTGGTTTCCTTGACAACAGGATGTCAAATCAACTTTTCAGCTTTAATCAAGTCAAAACAATATATCCCTTCCATTCCAAAAGGCCTCAAGTCGGAGAGAATTATTTCAAGTAAGGCTTTTGTAGGTCACAAAAGCTTTTTTTTCCCGTCGCTCCTGTGTGCAAATCCAAAGGAGAGGTGATGGTATTGGTATTTTATAAAGAGAGACAATGCAAATAGTCGTCATCTGTGAGTTTGTGCTGTGAAAACTGTTTGTTTTCATACAGAGGTGGCCCAAGATGGAGGCCAAGGCAGAAACAAACAGCTCTGGTTTGGTGCAAAAGCAGAGATGGAGCATTTCTGTCCAGCTGGGGAATCCAAGCCACTGACGTGATTTTGAAGAGGTCCTGCAACAGAGTGGTAGTCTTCGGCTTAGCTGTTATTTGGAGTACCTTCTATAAAAATGCTTCCTCTAAAATATGTGTGCTGTTTCTCCATAACAAAAATAAAGTTGAAAAAAAATCCTATTTGGAAAGCAATGTACTAATACGTATTAAGATTTGCCTTGAATATTCTCCTGTTTAGGTAGGAGTTCTGCAGAAGAGTAGCCCTGTTTGCTGTGGAAATCAGTGATTTACACCACTCATTTTTTTGATGAATACTGATGCTATATTACTTTATTTTCACCTCAACCATACCCAGTTCCATTTCAATTGCAGGTTAATGGCTGCTGATTGGAAACAGGTGATAAGAGCAGACAGAGAAACAAAGAGGGACAATATCTTTTATGGAATCAGAAAAGCAGCTACTCCAATGTGAGCAGAGTGTGTAGAGAGAGTGAATTAGTTTTGCTTTCTCTATACACTTCACATGCATTTGACTGCTCTACTGCAATTGCATCATTGTGGCTTTACAGAACAGTAAGCATATAGGGCTGATTTGGAGTTCAAGAAATCTGCCAAAATACGTAATATTTTCTTGGCCCAACAACATCCTACCCATGATAGTAGAAAATATGATCCAGCCCCAGGTGGGCAGGTGATTGCTCCGGGACGAAGGGACTCATTTTGCCTTTGACTGTAGCAAAGCATTTGGACATGAGGGACAGTGTGAGAGATCATAACACAGACCTCACTGAGTATAATCAAAGAGTGAGAACAGATTAAAATCCAGTGCAATTTGTGGGGTGACACTCTTTCTTCCTGTTGTTTTGCATCTGAAACAGCTTGCAGCAGGTCAGGCCCTATTCTTACTCTGCCTTGACTTGAACACTGAGCTTCAACCTGCAGTGAGAAGTCTGAAGATGTCTGCAGTAGAAGCTCTGGTTTGTCAGTGTGGGGGCTTGGGGCTTTCCCCTTTTCTGGACGGAGGAGGGATCTGTGTTTCTGGGATTTGGGCATCTGGAACTTTACTCAAAGCCTTTTCCGTCCTTCTGCCCTTATTGGATGCCTTGGGACAAACCCAGGGTGGGTAGGGCAGGTTCTCCTCCTGCAGGGAGTAACCAATGCCTTCATCATGGGCTGAATTTAGCTGAAGAAACAAATGTATTTTTTAACATTTTAATTTCATAAAGCTTTTTAACTCCTCTATTTCTAACCTTATTCTGCTTTCTGTGGAAAAAGTAATTCCAGGGCAAGTGTTCTTATCTTTGTTTCTGAAGGCTCATGTAAAGAAATAATTTTATGAAACAATCTTATTCTGTTAAATTTCCTCTTTTGCACTTGAGGGGTCTAATAGACTTATTACATCTCTTGTGGTACTCCTGTTTGATATTTTAATGAATTTACTTTTTATATTTCAGCTAAAGGAAATCACGCCTGGACAATGATAGGGAAAAACAAGCTTCCTGTTGCTGTTTTACAGCTCTTCATAATCTCTCTCTCACATGTAACCTGGCTGGGAATTTTGGTAGCCTCACTTGCCAGGATTTTTGTTTTCTTGAGGACCAGTATATTTTTTAGCCAGGGTCAGGTGTTTCGTATTTCATCAAGACTTATTTTCTTCTCCCTGTTTGCTCCTTTATGTGTTGTGATAACATTCTTTGACT
Source organism: Dasyornis broadbenti (assembly GCA_013397935.1). Taxonomy (NCBI): domain Eukaryota; kingdom Metazoa; phylum Chordata; class Aves; order Passeriformes; family Dasyornithidae; genus Dasyornis; species Dasyornis broadbenti. The sequence continues at coordinate 723,570 of VZRN01006297.1, read as the reverse complement.
CTGTGAGATTGCTGGTCAGCCCCAGAGTTGCTGCTGTGGATTTGAGTTATCTCTTTCTTCCATTAATTACCTGCAAATTGTACAGTACAGCAGAACCCCTAACTCTGAGCACATGAGTAATCACATTAAAGTCAATGGTATTACTCAACATGCTTCAAGTTAGCCAGAAATCTGTCTACCTTGCTGAATCAGGGCCATAAAAAATCCAATTGCATTTGTGCCTTAAAGATATTTTTAGCGCTATTGGTACACATAAACACCTAGTTCTATTGTACCTGGAAGAAGTTAATGGGGAGAAAAATATTTCTTCTCCCTCCCCACCCTCTCTTTTGATGGCACTTTGCATGTAGACAATTTAGTTACTTTTCTGTGAAATGTGTAAGCCATTCTCTCTGAAATGGAAAATATTATTGCATAAATGGACAGAACAATAGGACAATCTTAATGTTTTTAAATTAAACTTTCACACTC
>VZRN01006297.1:652153-723049 GCA_013397935.1 Dasyornis broadbenti | reverse complement strand
TTTTTTTTTTTTTAATGATCACAATGAGAATTTGTTAATAGTAACCTGTTTTTTAAAAAGTTGTCTTTTAAAAAAGAACTGAAACCCAAGAATACTCCTGGCAGAAACTCCAGGGCAGAATTCACAGTACAATGTTGCATCTCCATCGGAATCCCCACACTTAACTATGATTAGGTATTGGTTGTAGTTAACTCCCATGGTCAAATCAAGCTGCTGGAACAAGCCCTATGAGTTACTCTTGGGTATATCATCATCAGTTTCTTCTCTTGTCTCTAGAGCTAATTAATCTCAAAAACACAACCTTCTGTGGGACTGGTGCCTAAAGGTTTACCCCAAAGGTGCCATACCACACTTTCCTGAGACCTGGAATCTGTGGCACAGGTGGAATCGTTTCTGTGCCTGCCTGATGTTTATTGGAGTATTTTACATTCTGCATAAGCAGATCTGTGGGCTGCAGTTCATTGGCAAAATTTCTGGTAAATTAGTTGACTAGTTGAATTCTGGCATGTTTCAAATGTACTTGGGTCTCTGGAACATTGCAAATTGATACCTGGTGTACTAGTAATGTCAGAGGTATTTATTAATGCGCAGCTCATAGCCACAGACAAATTTGCTGTGTGGACTGTGGCCTCCCATGAGAACTGTGCAACTTGAGCTTGTGTGCTCTGTGATGGTTCTTGGTTTGAGCCTCTGGCTGTCCCAGTAAGGTCCAGGGAAATCTGTGTTCTGTGTATTCACAAAACTCCAAAGCCCACGGAAATGTCACAGCTCCAGCCCTGAGTGCAGGCAAAGCCATTTGGATGGAAACGTTTGGTGCCAGTGGTAATCTCTCCCGTGTGCAAAGCTCTCCCACTCCTCTCTGAGGCTCCAGACGTTGCCTGGGCTGGCTGAGCTGCAGGCATGTGCTCCCTGCTGTGCTTTTCCCCAAGTTTGTTTCCTCCATCCAGTCCGTGACTCTACTGCAGCTGTTTGAGCTGATACAAGTCAAGGACCTGGTGTAATCTTTTACACCTCTGGAAGGAGAGTGTGGAATCCAGCCAGATGAGACAGACAGCATTTTATGTGCTCTTGGCATGGCAGCAAAGGACACTGCCCGTCACCTGCACCATGTTCCTGGTGCTTGTTTCTGTTCTCACGGCGTGTGCATCCTCCTGCAGAACTGTTTCTTCATTCCCGTGGTTCCTTGCATCCCGCCCGTGTTCAGCATTTAGCTGTTGAAGCATAGTCCTTGTGAGCTCCATTTTAGGATTGTTTGAAAAGTGAAGTTTCTTTTCAAAACATGCTGTCTGAGGAGTGTCTTACAGCTAATATACAGCACAGCTGATCTTTGATCTCTGCTGCCTGCTTCTTAGCTAATTAATGGTTAAAATTATCCTTTTAAAGGGAATGAGAGTGCTAAACAGATTGCTTCTTCTTATCGTATTACACCTGCATACCAGAATGTGTTATTCAAGGAAGGGGGAGGAAACACTCTGAGTTACAAAAACTAGTTTCTTAGACTCAATTTAACGTTGCTCTGCTGTCTTCATTATCTACTGGAGCCTGTATTTGTTGAAGTTCTTAACAAGCTGTGAAGCCCACCTTGTAATTGTTCACCCCCCTTTCCACCATTTGGAAAGAAGCAGGTGGAGGGCTTTAAAAGGACTGAAAAATTGGAGCCATTATTTCAATATACCAATCCTTCTAGAAAGTATGGGAAACCAGCAGCACTGTAGATTTTGCTGTGCATATTAAATGCTTTCATTAGAATTTCCTACAGCACTCAGAAGTATTGATGCAAACCTAAAGTAGATGCATGCAATATGTAATGTTCAGCAGCTATTAATGGTCTCTGACTTCACTCACTATGTATCTGATTATGAACTGGTGTTCCCAGTGTCATGCATGGTAATTTTTAAATGCATTTCCTGAATAATTTCCCCCCACTCTACACAGAGGGAGAAAAATGTATCAGCCTTTGAAGCAGATCAACTTCAATGCTCAACTCGGGAACTTCTCCTGCCTGCCTTGGTCACTTCACAGGAGAGTCAAATTCCTGCCTCTCCAGGTGACTCCCTACTGCCAGTTCACCCTTCTTTCTGGCAGCCCAAATAAATCCAAAAGCAGTTTGTGACTCTTTTGTGACTGTGCTGTGAGAAGCATTGAGCAAAAGGGATTTCCCTTGACTTGTGGGCTCTGTATTCCTGCTTTTTTGTACTTCACCCACCACCCACCTAAATATTTGCTCTTGGTTTTTCTTTCTCCTGCTTCTCTCCATCCTCTTTAGCTCTGTGCTATCTTCCCTCCACACTCTAATTTTTATTTCCCTGTTTTTCTTATCCACGTTGAGTTGAAAACAGTAACATGACCTGACAATTTTAATGGCATTCCAAGGTTTTTATGCAATTCCATAAATCTCTTCATTACTTTTTTATTGTTTTGTCATATATAGGTTTTAGTTTTTCCTCTACCTGATTAGTCTGGGGATCAATTTAGTCTACTATATTTTATTAGTTGTAAGGGGAACAAAATATCTCCTTTTTCTTTGTTGGTTTGGCACCATCTTAAAATTACCATTTTTCTCTGTTTGACTACCTCTCTTCTTTCCCTGGAGAGTCTGCTTTATGTCAGACCTTCTGCTGGCAGTGAACTGGGTATGATTTCATCAGGCAATAGGCAAAAGTATACCCCACTGCAGAGGAAGAAGTTGTTTTCAGCTGTTCCTATGTTCATTTGTTTTTTCCCCATCTTGGGGAATGTGGAACGAGCTGAGCCACCATTACCCCGGGGATTGTGAATCTTCCTTTCCTTCCAGTAAATTTAGTGGCTAAACCTGAAGGCTTGTCTTGAAGGAGGATTTATCTTGGTCATATTGCTAAAATTCTACTAGTGTAATTAAAAAGCTACAGTAATGTAAAAAAACCTCCCATGCAGAGAGACAGCAGCTCTGGAATGACAGACACTGCATCACGGAAAAGACTGACCACGTTCCCCTGCAATTATAGGGGTGTGCTCCCACAGGGGGTTTTTCTAGTCTGACTTTATTAAGATTCAAATCTTGTCTTGTCCCAGAATCTCCTCTCTGCCCCATGTAAACAAGCCTGAAAACAGTGGTCTGGACCTTCAAGCTGTTGTTTACTTCAGGGTAGCTCCGTTACAGGCATAAAATCGTGACTATTTGAGGATCTTGACCCAATGTTTTCAGGTCTCTGTCATGTTATATAACTTCAAGTTTTGGATGATGGTACCTACTGAATGAAATTAGGTTTTGTACAGCAAATTTTAAGACATATGAATACCTCTTAAAGTAGCTGACAGAAAAAGGAGTGAGTTCGGAGCAATGTTCTGACTCTGTAAGCTCTAGCAGCAGACATTTTATCACTCAGCAATAATCCAAGCTTTTCTGTCAATGTTGGAATCTATTTTATTGAAAAAAAATCTTGGCAAGGACACTGGGAATTGCTGCAGAGTCTTTCAAAGTGACATTATGAGAGGATCTTGGTTCTTCGGGACCTTTTATTGTATGGAACATCTTATGAAATACTCTGTGTGAAGGGCCAAAGTAAAATGTTACCAAAGCAGCCTAACAATTTTATATGTTCACTGGCTGTCCATTTAGGCCAGTAGGAAATAAGCTATGTTTGGGGCAGGAGAAAGAGAAAGTAGGTCTCCAAGTGCAGTACAGAGACAAGTGTTAAAGTAGGTCAGATGGTAATGTGGCATCACATGGAAAGGCATTAGTTTTTAAATATTAAATTCTATTAAAATAATTTAAACTTTTAGTTGTGAAATAGAGAAGCACATTACAAAATGGGAAGATTAATATTTGAATTACCTAAACTTATTCTTACTACAGACCCATATTTTCTCCTGGGTCAGTGGCATTTTATTTGCTTTTGTCCTGTAACTAATGCAATTGGATTTTCATCAGTAGTGAAGAACAGAAGTTTGTGAAACTACCATAATTTTCTTCCTGTTCATTTTCCTAGCAAAATATTTAAACCAATACACAATCTGTAAGCCTTGGAGCACACCCGGACACCCCTTTGATACACCGCTGTGTTTATACCTGCTCAAAGGGCTGCTCTGGGCATTGCATTCCGTGTATTTCCCAATCTTTTGCCTCTTCTGGGCTCCCCGTTTTGGATATTGGATTTCTGCAGCTGCACTGGCACTGGCTGGCCCGTCTGAATTCCACAGGCTGTCCCTTCTGCCAGAGGAGTGGAAGCAGAGGATTTCACTGAGGTCAGAGGACGAGGGGTGCTGCTGGCAGTGCTACCCCTGCCCTGCAGGCAGCATTGAGTATATACTGGAAGGCTTCTGCTGGATTTAAAAGGCTCCAGGTGAGGAGAGCATAATCAATAATTGCTGATACTGAAAGTGGTGCCTTCTCGTGCTTTCCTACCTTTTTCCGCTTCCTTCTTTGCCTACAGGACACGAAGCATCTGAATCCCCCAGACAATTGCTCATGCAGTTACATTTTCATTTGCTTGGTTTATAGCAGGATTGTTCCAGCTTTTGGGAGGGGCAGCTATCAAAGATGTACAGGCACTGCCATTGTGTTTTATTGTTCCAGTCTATTTTTCCCTGTGAATGTAGGTGGGAGTTTTTCAGTGGGTTGGTTTTGTGGGTTTTTTTTTTTTTTTTTACTTTCTCTTCCTTCTAAAAATTTATAACCCTTTTATTGTCAGTCTTCAATCATTTTTGATAGATCAATATATTTACTTCAATGATGGTTCATCCTACAGTTGTGCTTATTTTTTTTTTTTTCTTGCATTGTTTATAGGGGTTATGAATAGATTCAGTGGATTGTATCTCAGCTATACCTCTGTCATTCAGTGAGGATCAAGTTGCTTGAACTTGCCCCAATATCTTTATATTTAGAAGGAATATTAGATGTTTACATGGGTCTGTCTTCAAATCTACTGTTTTTTTCCTCTTTTCTAAGTAGATTTTGAGCGATTGAAAATGCGTTTTTTTTTCAGAAATTTCCTCAGAATTCTTAAGTATGACTGCTGGTGTTTCGTGTGCACTCAGCTGTTTGGAGGCAAGGGCTCCAGGAAACTGCTCCATCAAACTCCAGACATCCAGAGGGTTTGGGGAGTAACACAGCAAGGCAGTGTTGAATGGTAACATGGACTCAAAACGGAGGCAGGTCCATGGGAATCCTGTGGTCTTTAGCCAAGCAGCTATGACTGAGGCACAGAGGAGAAGTTCTCGGGTCTACATCTCACCCATGTCCCCATGCAGGCAGATGTGAGCCTGGGACAGCTGTGAAGGGACCTCCCACATGGGCAGTGCAGTGTCAGTGTGATTTGCTGTGCTCTAGCTGGCAGTGGGTGAACAGGACCCGCCACGAAGGTGCAAGAATGTTCCTGTGGAAGAGAGGGCTCCATGTGCTATTCCGTCCTCAGGGGTTTGGGTTGTTTCGTGGTGCAGTGATGCAGGTGCCATTTGTTATGCAACTGCCCCCTTCTCCCAGCACAAAAGAAGGGAGCAGCAAAAGAAGTGTGTTTGTTACAACTGATGATACGCGCAACATGGTAAACGGAAAATAGGTCAACTAGGCAGTGCTCTCACTAATAGCACTGCTTGAAACATGATCTGTATCTTATGACTGCACATTAAATAAGGGAAAAGATCCCTGAACCTGCATGGTTTTCAGTGAGGTTTAGTAATTTAAACCAGGTGAGCTGTTTGTAAGATGTAATCCCCACGGTTGCTTTACCAGAGCCATATACACCCTGGGGTTTGGTTCATTCATTTTTAGGCTGAAATAATTTGCCATGTTATGAGAGCTGTGACTCAACCGCTTCTCAGCAGCGCGTTGTCCATTTTGTAACAGCAGATTTTCCTGGAAGTCATTACTTTGGAGTGCCATTGTCAGCTGTACACATCACTCCTGCTCTTCTTGTCCTCTGTGGTGCAGATTTGTTGGTTGTTGTTAGCGAGGATGGTACTGCTGATACACAAGCTATCAGGTTTTTCTGTTCTTTTCTTTCTTTTCTATCTCTGTTGAATTGCAGTTTCCTTTGTCTTCTGCGTGGTGCACTGAAAGAGGTTAGGAAATTTATCATGGTTCTTTTTAATGGGTTTTTAAAGTCCCGCACGACACAGATTGAATTGATTCAGGAAAATTTCCTGGAGCTGTAGCGTTGTACTATTAAAAATAATTTTATCATTGCAATTTTTCTGTAAGAAAATACATCTATTTTTTCCCTTCCATCCTATAACAAAGCCCTGCTTTCTAATGTTTCTACATGGTCAGATATTAGCCATTTCCCTAGATAATTTAGGTTGGTCATGTGTACTGCTAGCATTTTTATTGTAAAGAATTCTGTAGTGGTTTCATGACAAATGCATCAAGCATTGGGAAATTACTTTTATTAGTGTACATTTAATAATGCATTAACGAAATAAATGGGTTTGTGTGTGTGTTTATCTTAAGAATGTATAGAAAAAGTACGTGCTGCCACAGGTAAAAAATTAATCTTTCCTGTGTGCATTTGGTATGCTGCAGCATAGAAAAGTACATTTCCAAGAGCTCAGTAGGTGGTTACTATCTTTTTTTCCTTTGTTTAGATGTAATTTTTTAGGCAGATAGTGCAAGAAAAGCGAGTCCCAGTGCCTGTCCCCCTCGTGGCCAGTCAGACAAGCCTTTCCTTCCCTGAGCAAGGCCGTTGTTGGCTGGGATCTGTGTCTTTATTGCACACAAACCCAATGAACGGGTTGCCCATTGCTTCCCACTTATGAAACCCTGCTTTCACTTGCTTGAATTTCAGATAGTTTCAGGCTGGTCACCTCGACCAAGTCAGAGCGTCACTTCTTACCGTACAAAACGGTCTATTGCATGTAGAGTTACACAAAATTCAATTTGGCTTACTCATTCAATCATGCTACGTTTATGACGCCAGAAAAACCACCAGTCTATTGATTCCTATCTATTATTGAAGAATTAAAATATTCAAATTTTAAGACAGTATTATTTCAGAAATGCATGCATCTGCATTATCACAAGCAGAGCAAAGGTATTAAGAGGGATGATGTGCAATATAATGTAACTCTCTTATTGATTTAAGATCAAAATGCCAGTAAGAAGGAGCAGACTGAAAGAAAATTATGTACATGTTTATTTCAGATACATTCAAAAATAAAATATTGTTTCGTCCACCGCTGCTGATCCTATTTACAGGAGGCAGATGAGCTGTCTTGCCTATAAAGAAATGAAAGATAAAGTGCAGAATTAAAACAAACAGAAACAGCCTACTGATTTTGAATGTCTGAGTTCTGAATGCTGCTTTTGAAGATATGTATGAGGACATGACTTTTCAGCAGATAGGGATACTCGGTGTGCTCTGAAAGCCTTTTCTTTCCTTCAGGGCTGACATGGCTAAGCGAAACTGGAGAAGTGAAGAACTCCAGTCGCACTTGAGTTCTGGCCACGATCAGTAAAGCATACATGAAATGAAGGCTGCAGAAAGGCAGAGCTATGGATGGCTTTTCTGTGTACCCTGATGGCAGGTCTCAGGGAGGAAAAATAACACAAACCTCAATTTTATCATGGTCAGAAATGCTTTATGAGAACCAGAAGTCAGATCTCATGAGTTTTGTTTTAGTCACCCTGAAATGTTTGCTTATATGGAATTTAGTGATGGGTGTGTAACTATAAACTTTATTACACTTGTGCTTTTATTATATTCAACCTGCCTTTATTGCCTGCTGTATCTTATGATGTCGTAGTATCACAAATTATATTTAAATCCTTTGACCACCTTCCCTTTTCATTTTCTCCGTATGGTCGCACATATGCTCTCCTCCTTTTATCTCCTGCCCCAAATTTTCCTTGGATCCTGCACTGTGACACACAACATGCTCTCCTGTTTTCTGGGACACTGAGGATCTCCTTGGCTTCATGGACACATATTCAGAGAGGTCCCCCATACTTTGCCACCCCTGCCCTGCATTCCCCTCATCTGTATGTTCTCTCAGCCATATTATTCCATGTAGCATCACAGTCCTATCCCCTGTCTTCTGCAAGTGGGCTGCTCTGTCTCCATTTATCTTCTATGAAATGGCTTTAGCCTTGCCAGGGCAATGCTGCCTGTTGTTTCCCAGAAATGGCTTACCTGTCTGTCAAAGAGCTCCTGACTAGGAATCAGGATAAGCATTCAGCAGATCCCTATCCCTTCATTACGCGGAGGGGGAAAAAAAAAATGGAGAAAAGGTTACCCTTGTTTAGACCAAGTAACATTGTCTGCTTATCCTCCTCAGCCATCTTGTAATTTTTTTCTTTTCACTCTGCTGGTAAAAATAGGTAGCACTCTTGAAGATAAATAGCAGACTCATAGAAATCCGTACAAATGAACACTGTATTCGTAGTGGCAAGTAAAGTTTGGAGACACAAAGTTTGCTATCTTCCAGAGGTAGCCTTCCCTAGAAATAATAATCCAGTGTTCTGGAAATAGTAACCTGATGGTTTTTGCCTCGGGGTATGGCAAAGGAGAACTTTAGTAGTGAATTAAGTGCAAAGAGCAAGAGATGAGACTGTTTTCACACTGCATCTCGAAAACCCCCAGCAAGGCCAGGCACAGAAATATGCTGAAACCCACAGGAAACGCCTGCTGCACCATCACATGAGGTCAGTCAGGCATAGCGCGCTTTAGCGAGCCCAGACAAAACAAGCTCTGGTGAAAATACCACAGTCTAAACATGAGTAACAAAACACAGACTAATACAGCCCAAGCTTGGTGGGAAACACCATGGGAAAAGATTCAGAAACATTCTTCTGGCACTCTTGCTGAGGTGAAGAGCTACGAGGACTTGCAGCGTCACTTGGTCACAGTAGCACCACGCACCCACGCGGGAGGAGTGGCTGATTTCTCATTAATATCGCAGCACTTCTCATTTCCAGCAGCATCCTGGAAAAGCAGTAGCCTATTTACAGCTTTCATCTGGCATTAATGAAGTGGAATACTGATGTAGCTAATCAGCTCGAGCGGTGTGATGCGAGCACGCGGAGCGGCGGTGGCAATCATCCTAGCCCAGTCGGCAGGATAAAAATAACCCCTGCCAGCCCTGCGAGGAGGCAGCTCCCTGGCTGTGGAGGAGCACAGCCCACGACCCCGTGGCTCTCTGCTGCCCTGGAGCCCAGCTTCTGCCGCAGCCCACCTGAACAGAGAAAAGAAACAATTCTGTTATCCCTGTCCATCCTTTTGCTGCTTCTCTCCCCAGCCGCTGAACGTGGGCATGAGTTTTTGTACTTGCAGTTGGGTCTGGACTCAGATTGCCTCCGAAAACCAAATGGATGTAGATTGCCGAATATGCTTGTATAATTCAGAGGTGTTTTTTTTCTTCCTCTTCATAGCACTCTGTGAGCTTAATTTAATCTCTGTCATTTCTTATATGTGGGTAAATGTCATCTACTTCATTTCATGAATGAATTAACACAGCCATGCAGAGGCTGTGTCTCCTGCACTGCCCACTTGGAAGGGGGAAGGGATTAGTAAATGTGTGTGACACCCTCAACTTGCTAAACCCTGGGGCCAGAGATGCTCAGAAACAGATTTCATTTGCACCCTGGTAGAAGTTACTTGAAAGACTCTACCAGCTCTGTACCTTGTAATGGCCTCAATCAGCCCTCCTTCTCGTTGTTGTCAACCCTAAATACATCACTTTCATACCACACGTCTCTTACTGCACCTGACGAGGGAGGAGCTCCTTTAAAAATAGCTGTGCTTTTCGTGGTGGGGAGAATATAAATAATCCCAGAATTTTCTTCCCCTTTTTGATACTTCCTTAAGCATGTCAGAAAGCAGAGGCCCCTTGGCAAGGTGCGAGTTTGAGATAGCGCAGAGGTTCTTGGTATGTAGAAGATAGCGTTTTTAATCCCGGGTGTGTGGACAAAGAGTTGGATGCATAGCCCTACAGAGCATCTTACATTACGTGATATTTTTAATACAGCCAGGAATTAAATTAATAGTTCCATGTGCTTATTTTAAAGCTTTCACAACATGAAAAGAAATGTAGTTCATTGAGAAAGGAAATGAGGAACAATTTATTCTTAAATGGAAATCGCTGTGGCCACGTCTCTTTTTTTTACATGAATTTACACAATGGGTTGGATTAGTCTCTGGATGAGGTGTGTGAGTGTGTGTGTGCTGGCAGAGCTGCGCTTTGAAACTTTGCTCTGTGCCTGAGACTTGTCAGGGCTCCATTTTCATGTGCAGTAGTTTTACCTGTTTCTAGGATGTTGTGGTTTTGGGGAGGTTTTTTTCTTGTTTTTCTTAAGTGGTGATGGGTGTTTCATGGTTCTCTAATCTGGAGATGCTCAGCTTGTGAGAGCTTTATTAAAACAGTCCAGGAAGCACCCTGCCAGCTAGAGTCACAGCCTGGGATGCGGAACAAGTGGCACAGGAGTCAGTTCCCAGCCTTCCTGAGGAAAGCTGGCCTGGGATTCCAGGTGTACGTAGCAGCTGAGAAGCTCTGTTCTCACAGGGTGTCAACAGAAACAGGAAAAGGTGATTGCTGGCAATTCCCTCTTCTCCATGCCTGTCCCTCAGTCGGAAAATGGAAGATGTTATTTGTTTTCTCCACTGTCACTCCAGGTTATTTAAGTTATAGGCTCCACAGGCCTAGAATAAGATTTCTACTTATGAATATCTCCTGTCAAATTAGGGCATGGGGAGCTTGGAGACCTTTAGCTGCTAATATAATACAAATAATAATGGGACTCATAATACTTACAAATTTTTCCCACTTCTTTCCTTTCCTCTAGCCCAAAATAGCCCTTTCTGTGAAGATTGTGTTTGGGTTTTGCAGCTGTTCATTATGTATTGCTTAGTCCTACCACATCTGAATTGCCTGCAAGCACTGAAAGGGCACAGTGCTATGACAAATCAATTTGCTGACCTCTGAAATAATTAAGTAAGTAACGCTGGGCTTCAGGCCTATTTTAAACAAGCATTGTGCTATTCGTTTTTACATTTCTCTGCCTGCAGTGAAAGGGTGTCTCTAAACAAAAGAGGCAGAGTGATCGAGGAACTTTTAAGGAAAAGTCTCCTAGGAAAATGAGCCTTTTCCCACTGTATCTCTGTGTCTTTGCATACTTCCCCTTCCCCCCCACTGCCTTTCCCCCCCCTTTGTTCTTTGCTCTTCCCTGAAGAAAATAGAGATAATAAAATATTCTATTTTCATATGGCTCTACAGATGATCTTTGTGTACTTAACCAGACCGCAGCATAGAAAACAAAGCCTTGCTTAGTGCCTAAAAGCATGTATATGTTTTATGATTAATGTGTTTGTAATACACGGGACTGATAATAGCTAGGGAGATCAAAGTCTCCTGTGAATTGACAGCAGCACTGTAAACAAGGCAAAAGGCGTGCAGGTGTTTCCCACATGGATGTTACACAAAAACATATGGCCCTTTGCCGTAAGGTACTGTGTGCGCTCTCCACCTTCTCCTGTGCAACAAGGCAACGTTGCTGTGAGCTTTGCTCACAGGGCAGTCCATGGCTCAGGACCTGGGAGATGCTGTCGGCAGCAGAGGACCCTGCAGTGTGTTCAGGATGATCTTGGGAGTGATGCATGTATAATTTAGGCCGAAGTCACAAGATGTTTATATAGCTTGAGTTAGAAGATACCTATATAACCTAAATCATAACTTTCTGTATCAGTATAACCTGAATCATACCTATAAATATATCGATATAACCTGAACCGTAACTTTCTATACTAATGTAACCTGAATTATAACTTCCTATACAATGTAATGGCTGTTATATAGTTAACTAAGTGCTTCATGCTGAACAGAGGAAAGGGAAAAAAAAACCAATTAAAAAACCCCCCAAAAAACCCCACCCAGAAAAACCAAACAAAAAATCAAAACAAAAAAAAAAGCTCACCAGGTGGATAATTTCAAAAACGGTCAAGTGCTAATGAGAAACTGGCAAAGGTGAAAGTGAAGCCAATTAGCCAGAAAACGAAGAATCTAAACTGGTTAGAACTGGAAAGACTAAGGAACACTGTAACTGCGCATGCTCCGAAGACAAAGTTGAAAAGTTCAGGTGTGAGGAAGACCTTGAGCCTTCATCACAAGGAGACCCTCAAGACCACCGAATTGGGGAGGCACAAGCGCAGTGCAAAGGATTACCTAATAACCATGAGATCATGTCATGTAAATTAGTTCTGGCACATATGTGATGATGTTGTTGTGACATAGCAATATTTAGCATTATTTTCTGTATAAATAAACCTCAGCACTTGACAAAGGCGAGTGAGTTAGGCGGAGAAATCCCCCTCACTTCCAGCGCTGCAATAAACAAGTACCTGCTCTATAGACACCGGTCTGTGGGGTTTTATTTCCAGCCTATCTTTCGAGTCTGTGGGGTTTTATTTCCAGCCTATCTTTCGGGCATCAGGAGCATGGAAAGGATAATGCTAGAAGGATCTTTCAAATTAAAAGTAGCTGATTGATCCTCTGTGTCGTCTGAGAACAGAAATCTGCATTCTGGCAAACATTGGGAAGGAAGATAACATGCTTAGGTGTTGCAGGAGGGACTGGGCAGTCCAATGTGCCCCATTGCTTCTACTTCAGCTCAGAGCTGGACTTGGCTGGCATCTCTTATCTGCATGGGTTACCTTCTGTGGCCTTGGCAGGCACTGGGTGAGGGTTGAGACACCTAGGCCACATCTGTGCAGAAAACTGCAGACATGATTGCTGGATTGCTGTTTATTCCTGTGGATAAAAGAAAAGATGCGTTTACTAAATGACTAAATCATGATAAAGAGGACTGCAACATCCTGGGTGAACCCTCGACACAAGGCAGTGGTCTCTGTCCTTTTCATTAATTATCTTGAGTGGTGCTCATCTGCTCTCAGGAATGAAACTGCTGCAGCTGGGTGTGGTGGGTATTTGGAGCCCCTTCAGTTATTAAAACACTTCAGCTTATTTCGTTCAATACCCTGGACCATAACCACCTCCTCGACCTGCGAGCCCTTTGGCAATCTTTGCTTTTTCCTCAGCTTCTGGCAATAGATCCATGCCCTCTGCTGAACACTGGAGAAAATCTTTTTCCTGGCCATCCTGGGGATGATGCAGCACAGGGCTGCTGAGGCAGTGGCTCATCATCCATATTTTCATCTGCTGTCTTTCCTGTCCCACCTTCCAAGGGAGCTAAAGCTACTGGTGTAAAATGTGATTTTTCTTTTTTTTTTTTTCCCTTTCTATTCTGGAGGGTTTCAGTTTAAACTGAAATACAAGAGAAAGTGCCCCAACAGCATAACTTAATTAAATTATGCTTCATCTACACAGGAAAATTGTCCCCGTGCATGGGTCATGAAATTTATTTTTGCTCTTAGGGCAGTGTTACAACTGATTTCCATGTGGACAGAGATGCATCACCCCGAGGGTGCCATGCTACACGAATTCTTGCTTCTCTGCAGGAGGGGGCCAGGTAGTCCCAAGTATTTGTTTTACACCCTGAATTCCCTACATGAAAATATTATAAAGTGTTGGGTCAAGCAGTGTAATGGTACTGTAGCTAAAGGTACAACTTCTGTGTGTGAATGAGCTCTGTGAAAAGATTAACCTAGGAAAAGTTAATAAAAAGTGCTATCCTAAATTATTCATGAATCCATTTGCAGTGTACTTGCCCAGAGGCTTTTGTTTTTCTCAAACTCTTATTTATTAAAATCTGACAAGAATATCAGGTTTTGTTCAATAATAAATCTAAGTCTATGTGAGACTGGTGATATCCTCATCTAGTAATACAGAATCAAAATGAAGTTGCATGGCAGGGGTGAATATGTTATTTACTTGGGAAGAATAGATTATTGTTCAGGAGGATTTTATCTTTTACTTGCTATTTTGAAACAAGTGAAAAAAACCCCAAAACACCTAGTTGGGAGATAGCCTCTTGTTTTATGACTGAGGCCTTGATCCTGCAAAGGATTTAAAATATATTAAAACTCAGTTAAGCATCTTTCTAGTGGCTTTTCAGGCTCCAAACCTATGTCTGCTAAATGAAATAGCTCAGGTGATCTTGTTTTGTGCTTAGTTCTACTTGTCCTTTTTCCTTGACTTCCGGGGAACACCCTGGAAGTCATGCTTCTAGCCTATGGATTTTGACTTCCAAAGCATGTCCACACACAACCTCTTCTTTTTGTGTCCTAGAAAAACTTAGAAAGATTACAGAGACAAAGTAGAAGAATGAAAAAAATGCAAGAAGAGAGCTTTTGCTGTTTGGGATCCAGTAATACGTGTGCTTTATAACAGTCATTCCTTTAAAAAAGGCAGAACTTTACTTAAAAAGTAATTCAAATTGGTTTTGTTTATTTTTCCTAGCATTTTCAGTTTATTAGTTGTAGGGGATTTTTTCGCCTTCTTCTCCTCTGCCCTAATTTATAACTGGATAAAGAAAGGAAAAACAGGTGCCTATAGCTAGAAAGTTAGAGAAGAGTAAATAAAAAAGAAAGAACTTAGCTGTGGAAACAGAACTGGGAGTTCGGGTGACTGGTCTGAGTTGGAGGATGATGAATAGATTTGTTTGCATAAGCTTGGCTTGTGAGTCACTTTCTCATAAAAGCAGCTTGAGTAAGAGATGCTCCTGTCCCAAATTTTCAGTCCTGAGTGCTTTCAAGCACAAAGTGCACTGTGACATAAAGGCTCCTGCTGTGAGTACTGTCCTGTTATCCCAGTGGACAGGAGCTGGAGCTTTGCAATTTCCCGGGTTTGAAATAAACTAGAAGTGTGTCTCTTTTACACACACGTGCTTTGCATGATGTATCATGGGGTGCCCCTTGCTGGCCAGAGTTAAGCTGTCTGGGTAGACTTAATCAGCTTCTGATTCAGATTTGGAATCTGGCGTCAGGAAATTCGTCCCTGTGAAAAGCTGTTTGTGGCAGGACCATCAGTCACTAAACATTGAATGTGACAAGGAACTTCCTACGCTTGGAGGGAGGAAGAGAAGAGCAAGGTGTGAGCATGAGAGGTCAATATTTGTGGCTGGTCAATCTGGGTGGGTTCAGAGCAGCACGTCTTTGCCTTGAGAGCTTGCCTTGCCTCTCTGATGCCAGAAAAACTGTACAGAGTACATGCAAAAGGTGCATGTAGGGCATTATCCTTTTTTGCTAAAGTCTGTGATCAAAACCCTCTTTAAACTGAGGCCTAAGCTCTTTTGTATGCACCTGTGAGGATTCTGAATAAAAGTTTGACAACTTCTGACAGTTTGACAGCTACTTTTGCTGTGGTTGAGCAAACAGGGAGGAATGAAAAAGGTTTACCTCCGTAGGCCACACCACCCATATCTAAGGTTCAAGTAGAGCCTGTGGGTTGCATTTAGGAAATAAAAGTTCCCTCTGGAAACCCACCAGAGAAGAAAAGATGATGTCTTCCTTCCTGAAGAACATTGTGTTCTTGTTCTTCTCTGCCATTTGTTTGTTACGAGTTTTGGTGGTAGAGAGGTCAAGTTGGACTGTGAAACCTCACTTCAGAATCAAGATAGTTGTCTGATTTGCTTGCCCTTGAAGAAATCAGGCTGCTGCAGCTTTCATTGCCATGGGAACCTCTAGTTACTATATTTAATTCAGCCCAGGGTTTGCTTGTCTATTCAGCTGCTGCAGTGTAGACAG
This sequence comes from Dasyornis broadbenti, assembly GCA_013397935.1. Classification (NCBI taxonomy): domain Eukaryota; kingdom Metazoa; phylum Chordata; class Aves; order Passeriformes; family Dasyornithidae; genus Dasyornis; species Dasyornis broadbenti. The sequence continues at coordinate 707,441 of VZRN01006297.1, read as the reverse complement.
GTGATAAGCAATATATTGATACTAAGCTATATCATACCAAAACGAGTGATTTTTCTTATTTCCATGGTATTGCAGCAGCTGTGGGATTGCTCTGGTGTTCTGCTATGAGCTACCTGCCCTCCTGTGCCTGCCTCCAACCTCTTCTTCCTCTCTCCTGGTGGAGAAAAGGCAGCCCTGCCTCAATAGTCTTTCTGGTCCAGCAATCAACAAAGCCAGGGACTGCAAGCAGCCTCTCTGTGCTGGTGGTGCTGCTTCCTCCCCCAACAGAGCAGCCAGGCATGGAGAGCCTGTGGGCCTTGCAAGGAGCTGTGCTGGACAAGGGAGCGCTGCACCCCTAGAAGTTGTAGGGCTGGGATGGGTCTCAGTACCCCTGCAGCATCCACAGTGGTGTGAAGATCCAGAAGGGCAGACCCTGGCTCCACAAAATCATATCAAAATGGGAGCAGGGGCATAGACGGTATACAGGCAGAGACACCCCTATCACCCATTCTTCTTCTGAAGTTTTACTGATTCCCTTAGAGTTGGTAAAACTTTTTTTCCCTTTTCCCCACCCCCGCCCCCATTACTGTAATGTAAGGTTTGTCCATGGCAATGCAGAACCTGAGATGCACGCAGTTCCAGGGCTGGTAGAAGTGGTGGAAATGTGCCTTTGTTGCAGTCACGCTGGGGGGACTTCTCAAAGACTCATTAGAGACAGGGCTTTGCCATGAAAAGACATTTCACGTGGCTGATGGCAGGAAATTCAATTTTGTAAGTCTTTCATGATTATTTGAGTTGGTTTCTAATGTTTTACTCCTCTGTAGTTTGGTTTAGTGGTACTACATCACTTTGTACAGAATTCAGAGTGAGCATAGAGTAAACCTTTACATAAAAATGTTGGCTGAGTATTGATTAATCAGTAAAAGATTTTAAGCTGTTTCCTTTAAATTCCAGCATCATGCATCTTAATTTAATAGTTGAGAGGGCTGGGGAAAGATAGTGCTTCACCTAAGGGAATATATTTTCTGTGGTATTTGTTCACTGCAAGTATATTCAAGCAAAAAGAGATATCTTAGGGAAGGAGATGGTTCTCTGTGGGCACTGTCTGCTAAAATGATTCTTTATTTCTTTCCAGGTATTATATTGGTCGCCAGATGTTTGTGGTGGTCTCCTCACCAGAGATGATCAAGCAAATCTTAGTGACGGATTTCAGCAACTTCACCAACAGAACTGTGAGTACCTCCAGAAGCTGGCTTTGTGGATGGAGTTGGTGGCACTGCTAATTTGAGCTCAGACCAAAAGTGGCTACAAGGAAGCGGGAAATAGAGAGAGGAAAAGTTGCAACGTGGTTCAATAAGACTTTAAGCTCTATGCACTCCATATATACTTTCAGTCAAAGACTCTTGCTACCAGAACACTCTGAGGAGGAAAGGGAATGTCCTTAGAAGAGACACACTGCCCTTGTTACTGAAGCACCAGATGGATGTTGAAGAGAGAGGTTTCAATACCCAGTTTTGCCACTGACTTCCTGTGAAATCCTGGGAAAATCACTTACCAGCTCTCTTCCTCAGTTCTCAGTCTGTAACGTGGAGATAGTATTATTTGCTTTCTCCCACACATGGTCTGTTTTGGGCTTTGGGACTTCACAGGGCAGGAGCAGTCTGCTCGGGACAAGGACATGCCTCCCACAGTTAATGTATGTGACTTAGTCATGCCTATCACTCTGAAAATAATAAATAGCAAAGGAGGAAGTTGGAGTTAGCAAGAACTTACACATGCTATTGGTTGCACACATCTTGGAGAGCTCATTTTTAAGGGCTGGTTAGAACAACTAATGAGGGTGAATGGCCAGAGGGATAGTAAAGAGTTCCAGCAGTTCCTGTGCATTTTACAAGGAAATGCTGTCACTGCGTGCTGCCTCGGTCCCATCCATTCCCTGCTTCCCTCTGGGCCCTTTGTATGCTCAAACCTGCTCAGATGAAGTCACATGCATTCAGGAGGGTTGTACATGCCCTCAGGGAACGTTTCTTCTCTGATCAGCTGTCTGTCTCCTCTGTCCCTCTGATCCTCTCTGCAACCAGACAGTGTTTGCAGGCTGCTCGTCTCCTTTGCTTGCTTCTTTTGGTACATGAGTTTCATCTTGTGACTGCCGATATGTTACTTAATAACTACTGCTGCGGCTTGTCCCCCCCATTCTCCCCCAACTCAAACTCGAAAGGGAGAATCTATTTTTAGACTTCTTAGGCTGAAGTTGTTACATTTGACAGGGGGCTTTCCCTCATGTTCTCTATCCTTGAAGAAATTTTCCATCAATTCACTTCTTCGACCCCAAGCAGGAACCCTATTTCTTCCCATCTATAGCTTTCCCATGCTTTTCTTCTTTGTATTTAGTAGTAACAGACGGTACCCACTACGCCTAGCAGCAGCTGCTGATCAAATAACACCTCCCTGAAATTAGAGAGCTTTCCTTTGAGGGGACACTCAGAGATTTGTTCTGCTCTTAACTTTAGTCAACCTGGTCATTTGGATATATCTTTCTCTATATTGTCATCCTTCTCAGCTGGTGAAATCTTTCTTCCCCTCCAGGCTTTTTGTGTTCAGAGGTTTATCTCTCTTTCGTGTAGTTGTATGTCCATCTGTCATGGTGTGTAACATCTGTGTTCCTCTCTAAAATTCAGGTGGGTTATGTCACTATAGCCAGTCTCTGCCTCTGTCTCCTTTTATTTCCTCTTCATTAGGGATCAGTTAGGTGTAGCTGTCTCTGCAGGCTCATAGCTTGCCCTTATCTTTTGACTGTCCCCTGAATCTTTTTTGGCTTCTCTGTACAACATCCTGCTCTACTGATGAGGAACCGAGGCATAGATAGAATGACATCCCTACCACTAACCAGAAAGCCTATGACAGATGAGAAAATTTAACTCCTAGCCCTTGCTTTGGCAAAATTAACGTTTCCCTCTGTGCAGGGTTACTATTTCTGTCTTGCTTAATGCCCATGAGTCTAAATCAAATGAACTCCCTTCATCTTATGTGCTCTCATCTGCTTGTTCTATGCTCTTCTCACATACCTACAATCTTTAACCATTTCTCTTCATTTTACTTTCCACTTTGTTCTCCCCTCTTCCAGCCATTGCTTTTCTCTTATTGAAGATAAGCATCCTTCTGTTTCTGGATCCTTCCACATCTAACTTGGGGATCTTTTCTCCTCTGGAGTTTCCATGCTGGAAGCTGTCTCCTCTTTAATTTGCAATCGGCTCTCTTGGTGAAGTGTTCGGTTATCCTGTACACTAATAATTCTACATGAATATAAATAATGCAGGACGGTGTGTAAGGAAGGCCAGTGGAATTTATTCAGATGTGATTTGGGTTGTATGCAAATAATGATTGAAAGGTGAGAGTGTGAAAAGCACTTTACAAGTAATAGAATTCTTTCTTATCACATTGACTGAATAAATGTCATTTTAAGGCTTTTAATAGGGTTGCTTCTGTTTGTATATTTTAAAATTAGTCAAAGCAAGCTCCTCTACTTCAACTGAAGGTTTCTATTTGCTAGAGGAGAATTCAAAATGCTAAATAGATCTCCCTGCTTTATTTTACCAATTCCTTCCCCAATGGTTTACTGATGAGTGGTTATAGAACTGACTTTGGAGTCAGCGCTGTCCACAAAGCTAGGTTAATATATTTCAGTCCAGACATGGCACATGCTTATTATTTCAACCCAAAACCTTTTTTTCAGTTTAAGAGTGTCAGCCTTTTAGGCTGAGAGGATGGGAAAGCAGGTGAGACCATTGGGTTTGAACAGGTCTTAGGAAACCACACTTGTGCTTTTCTTTCCCCACCTCCCCACATGCATTTCCAAAATCAAGATTTGTACTTCATCCACCAGAGCAAAATGTGAGTTATCTAACCTGGAATGCCTCAAAGAGAGATTATTCTCTCTGTAGCAGTTGTAGGAGCTGTTTGTAAACAAACTGTCACTGAATTTCAGGATGTGCAGGATTAATTCTAAATGCTAAGTGTAGAAAAAGTTTATATTCCATGTTAATTTTGCTGCTTTTTCAATTAGTTGTGAAATATATACGCATTTGATTAAGAGACAATGGGAAATAGAACTTGTGAAGGGCTGCAAACAGTGGATGTATGGACAGACAGAAGCCAATAAGATGACAATTCAGTGAATTCTGACAGCTTTTATTAAAGCCGTCTGCAATGTGATGCCATGCCTTTGAGTGCTCGTAAGCAGGATGACCGCAATCTGGGACTGTGCACGGGTGGACTGCCTCCTGGGAAGTCATCAGAAGGCCTTCATGGAATGAGAGTGGTTTTAATCTGCTGAGAGGATTCTTTTGGAAGCATCTTGTGTCCTGTCTCTACATCCAGGAGGACCAAGACCATTTGTGCACTTCTCACACACCGAACCTGACTGCTCACTCATTACACAGACAAAGCAGATCTTCATGTGGCCACAAGCTAAACTACTCTTCATTTTATGTTTCCCTTTGGTTCTGTATATTTCACCTCTTTACTGTGGGTATCTTTTGAATATTGCTGTAAAAAGTCTTTTATAGTCCCCTGCCATCTTCTCTTGCTTCTGAATTGCTGATTAATAATTCTTGCAAAAAGAAGTTTATGGGGACTGCAAATCAAAACTGCATTAAGGTTCGCTTCCTTTTAGAGCAAGCAACCAAGTCTAGCACACAGGCTGTTCTGGCCTTGCAGGCCCAGGGTAGATGTGTTGTTAACTGTATAATCACAGGAAGGCAATAATGACACTCTACTTTCCCGTTTAATTTGGTCTCAATTAACGTAAGTGTTGTAGCCATTTAAAAACAAAAATGTCTGCTGTAATATACCTTCATACTTGAGGCATATGAAGCCTTTTCACCATGTTTTTAATTATAGCTGAAGAAGAAAATATGAAAATTAGTTTATAGACCTTCTGCCAAAAAATATGGAATTAATTTTAATTTAGGTTAACCATGGAAACCTCAGCCAGCATTTAAGCAGAGCTGTGCTGGAGTAAATGATACCTTCTTCTCACAACTGTGTTAAGTTGTCTCTTGAATAGAAGTTTCCTTTTAAGAGCACTAAGACCATTTTTGTCTTCATTACTGTACTGCGAGTGAGATAGGATTATGATGTTTGTAGCGTTCTTCCAGGTGGGATAATGGTACATAATCTGTTTTCAGATTGTTTTTAATTTCTGCATTGAAAATTTGTTTTTCAATTAGTACTTGAGAATCATTAAAGTGTACTTTTAAAAATGTAGGAGCAGAATGTTAAGATGGAACAATGTGAAGAGAAACGTTACCTGGTACGTAATTCAAATAATTCAGAGGTTATCTGTAAAAATATTTCCTAAAAATGTGGATTCAGTGAGCCCTAAAGCAAAGGTAAGTACTGGCTGGTCAAGGTTTGCCAGGCTGCTGGAGTCAGAGCTCTGCTATCACAAGTGGAAACCAGTGGTTGATTCAGACCAATTCCTTAAATCTACCTGCCAAACAGCTGGAGGAGAGTGACATTTTTAAATTCAAAAATCTACACCAATTCCAGTCGCTGTAAGAAAACATCAGTGTCTCCTCATCAGAAGCTTTCCTGCCGCAGTGGAACAAATAATGATGGATTAACAGCAAACAATAATGACTTGGTAAAAATAAGAAAAAAAGTACCAGGAATGTAATGTGATACAAATTCCTTGTATCCCTTTTGAAGGAAAAGTGAGTTGCTTGAGTTTCTTTTCTTTTTGCTTGGTTTATTCTTTCCCTTCATCTTCTAGTTCATCCATATAAGATCGGATTATTCTTTTCACATGTAGAATTTGTCTGTTACACTAAGCTGTTTCATCATCATCATCTTTTTTTTTTTTTTTTTGGTAAACCTATAAGGCTTCAGGCTCACCTGGACATTAAACAAATAAAATGCAACCACCAAGTAGGAAGGAACCTATTTTCTGCATTTTGTTCAGTTGTGGTGCAGGATGCCTGAGACATCCCTGAACTGGCTGTTCTTTCTGCTCTCTTGCTAGGAGAAAGAAAATTGTGTGTTACTGTATCGAAAGATCTATCCAAATTTGATACAAGATGCCCTCCAGAGGTCCCTTCTAAACTCAACCATCCTGTAATTCTGTGAATTTTGGGTCAGGCCCTTGGTCAGCAGAAATCAACGTATTAACTTCAGATGACTCTACACCGACTGATAATGATAATGTGTCTCCAGAGCAGGGCTGGGATGTAACAACTGCCTTCAAACAGCTCAGCGCGCTGCCTCAGGTGCTGGCTTGTGTGTGTTCTTCAGCTTTTGCAAGTGAAGAATCACTTGTGTGTCTTGTGCAAGATCTTCCTTGCTGCCTTCTGCCTTGATTTTTAGAGAACATCAGCCCCACTGATGTGCTGACTTCCAGTAAACAGTGGGAATTCAGTTGTGTGTCCAAACCTGGAGTCTGATGCCGCTCATGGGCTGGGCTGTTTCTTCAGTCTCTCTCTCACAAATACAGTTTTTATTTTGGAAAATGAACCCACTAACATACGCATTTGGAGAAATGTAATGTAAGAATAGTTAAGGAATGAAAAGTTGTATACTGTTGCCAAAAGACACATGTGCATGCTGTCTTGACCCTGTAGCCCTCGATTGTTTGGATTAGAAATGTTTCTTTTCTTCAAGCTAAACTTCCTAGGATTATTTCTGGTCGTGTCAATGCCATCGTCATCATCCTTTCATGTGAATTTCTTTGTTTATCTAGAAACTGTTGTTGCAAAGTGTGATGAACCCAGTTTGTAAACAGATGATGAATGAACTTTCCTTACCTTTGCATGGGCACATGGTTTGGAGCACCAGCCACAGCAGGCAAGTCAGTACTTGGAAAATGATTCAAACAAATGAGAAAATGTGGTAAATACGTATATAATGAGGTTTTTATTTTCCCACCCTTTAAAATGACTGCTCAGTAGCATGGCTTAGTACATAAGTGATGATCTGGTGCATGCAAATAGTTTGATTGTGATATTTAGTTTTGAATTCATGCTGGGTTCTGTGGCTGCAGAGAGAAGGAATGTGCTTTAAATTTTTTCACTGCTTCGTTCTGTTTAGATATGGTGTTTTTTTTCTTTGGTTTTTCCACTCCTTCATCTTGTTTCGTCTTGGTTTTTGTTTGATTCACATAGGCCATGGAAGGTGACTGGCTCAGCACCCCTGGAGTCAGCATGTCCCATGATTAGTTGCTATGTCTGTATGTGGGCATGAATACGTATCTGTATTATATTGTATTATAATTATGGATATCTGTATATATTTCTGGATATCTGTATATATTTATGGATATCTGTATGTATTTATGGACGCATACAGATGCACATACATTGATTTGGGGGCTCCTTGTGATTTGAGGAGAGCTTGAATCTCTATTCCAATCTCAGGAGCACTGTAGACATCGATTGTGCCGTATCTCATTGTGGAAACTTCACAAAATCCGTAGTTTGTCCATGCCATGGTGGCATTTCAGTTCGTGATGCAGTGAAGCCATCATGGCCAGGCTGTGCCTTGAACATCCAGTTGTTTGTGATACAGAGCTGCGATTTCTTCCCTCCCTCCCTGACTTTGTAGGACAAATCAAAGCATCAATCCTGCCACGTGTACAATAAGCCTTGGTCGTATTGAGCTGAGAATATTTGGTGCTTCCAAAAAATCTTTCTGTGCCTTACGAGGATAAGTGAAAAGGTGTCCAAGCAGTGAATTTATTAAGATTTACTTTTTTTGCCTTCCAGTTTTATACAGCTTCTAGATCATAGTTGGTTTGAAATCTTGTCTGGTACAGCATCATTATGGGAAGGGAATCATGTTAGCAGGGAATGCATTTGGCTGTACAGCACTTATCTGTTTAATATTAATTTGTTTGACTGCATGTTTGTGGGTGCTGTGGTATAGCCACGTGAGCCCAGATGCATGAGTGATTTTCCAGTGCTAGGAAGCTGAGCAAGGGCTCTTATCCTTGTTTTGACCTGATGATTCAGGAGCACTGAGGGTAAACAACCCTGATATCTGCTTTCTTTCCCGGGTGTGTCTCCATGGCTGTCTTCTAGCCATACTAGAATACCTTTATAGCCTGGTCAATATATATGTAACTATTTTGCTGCCTTCTATACCTCATAAAATAGCTTTTAATTCGGGGTTTCTTTTTTCCTTCCCCATTTTGCACTGGGAGCTTGCAGGTTAATTTTTCTGAGCAATTAAATTCAGTTTTGTTTAAATGTTTTAAAGTAGCAGTGCATATGCTTGCAATAGACATTTGAAAATTAAAATAATAAATATTGAGAGGGTCATTTCTTTCCCACTATGTGAGTCTTTTTATGCATGCACAACAAATTGCCCCTTATTCCCCATATGCTGAAGCTAATAGCACAAAACTAATGTTGTCAAATGATCACTGCTATTGACTGTAAAATTAATCAGACTTTGGCTTCAGTTACCCTTAAAGAAAGAACTGATGTATTAGTAGACCATGTTCTGAGAGCCACCCGATCCTCTCAATCCCAGTGAGAAGTCTGGTTTTGTGATTAGGGCTCTAGGTTACGGTTTAGGAGCTCTGAGCTCAGTTTTTGGCCTTGCTACAGAATTCCTGTGTTCACAAGGGCAAGGCATTTAGGAAGTGGTTTGTCACCTTAATAAATGTAAAAGATTATGTTGGGAATTTCCAGCTGAACAATATCATTAGTGAATGTGAGTGCTTCAGGACTGATGGCAATGGGTTGGGGTTTGGTTTATCTGTTAATTCAAATAGTTGTGGTGGGAGGGTTTTTTCTTTGTTCTTAAAAGAAGCTTCAGAAATGCAGATTAAAAAGTTTTAATGAAAAGCTCTTTTTTTTTTTTTTCCTTTTAAGTAAGTTTCTATTTTGAAGTATATAAAAAAGCTAAAGTAGAAAAGTTGGTATTATCAGATTTAATTGAGTGTATTTGAGGATCATCATCTCAAGTTTGTAATTTTTATTTGTGATTCTAATTCAGAACAGGAAACCAAGTGAAACCTGTGTCCTGTGAAGTGGGAAAGCTCATTTGTATTTACCTTTGGAACACCCGGCACCTGCTTCTGCTACCACTTGTCCTGGTTCTGGCCAGGACAGGGTTAAGTTTTTGAGTAGCTGGGAGGGCACGGCCAGGATCCTGAGGTTACTCTATCCCACATCACTGCCGGGGGTGGGGGAAAGGGACTCTCTTCTGGGGAGAAGGGGTTCTGTCTGCTCAGCTAAACGTGGTGGAAGGAGCTGACCAGTATTGTTTATTTTTGGGGGGGTTCTATGTGAATCTTTTCTTTTCTTGTACCCTCTCACTGCTAGGTTGCTGTTACTGTTCATTTCCTAATCTCACTGCTGTTTCCAGTGAATTGCTCTCATCTCAACCCCTGATCTTTACCTTTTGTGCCTCCAGTTCCCCTCTCCATCCCACCTCAGGGAGAGGGGAAAGCAGGGGAGCAGGAGAGCAGCAGCATGGTTTGGGGAGCCTCAGTGGGGCACCGAATTGAGGGGTACCACTCCTAAACCACGACTCTACTATTCATGGAAAGATGTCAGCATTTGCTTACTTCTATGCACATTCTTCCTTCTCATTTGATTCAGTGGGCCATGACTATGTACATACATAAATATGTTTGTTCTGTCCAGAATTGGGAAATTCCCTTAAATAGGAGACTTCATTTTTTCTTTGCCTCTCATGGAAAAGAAGGCCAACACAGTCTCTTCTCAAACATTTCAGTATTCGGTAAAGACTTGTGAAAGTTTAGGAAGATATAAACAACAGTAGGCTGGAGTGCCACAGAACAGCTTACAAGCAATCCATCTTCAGGCACTGACTGTGGTTAAGTCCAATTAATTTGAGGATGGTCCTGTCAACTGACTTGGAGAGACCCTCCACTGACGCTGTATTTCCTTTGAGTGGTGACTTAGGTAGTTTGCTGCTTGAGGAAGGTTTCCTGTGTTGCTGTGGCTGGAGGAAGCTCTCAGCATATTCCCCAGCAGTGGAGGCCAGGCTGTAGCTGGGTTTGGAGACAGCCACGCTTCCAGCAAGGCTGCTGTTTTAACTGGCTAATATATTGCTGTCCAGGTAGGTCATATGAATTTGTTTGCTCGAGACTTAAGAATTTCTAATTGAGTAAATGAACACTAATATTTGCCACATTTCCAGGTGAGATTACAAATAAAACTGGCTGATCCCTCCTGTATGAAGGGCTAGCAGTGACGGTGGAAACAGATCAGTTACACACAGGTGGAATACGAAATAAAAGCTTTCCACTTTTTCTCTTTTCCAGACATGGCTTGTCTATTTTCAAATGCTATGGGCCATAAACCTTGGCAATATAAAAGCAATGCAATTGACTGTAAGGAGGCTGGAAGACTTAAAAACAAGTTTCCTCTTTCCTTGCTCCCCATGAAGAAATGATGAGTCAGCAGGTTGAGACCACAGCTGATGTTGAGATGCGCAGTCCTCATATTTTGCACAGGAGTTATTACGAAATGAGTTGTTTTTCAGCATGTTCTAAGTATTTGAATCTAGCCCTGAGTCTTTCTCTGGTTTATTAATGGGCTGCAGTGCTGCCATCACCATGGTATCCTGCTACCTCTTCCCCTGTGAAGACTGCAAAACCACATGATGAAATTTACATTTTTAATTCTCCACTCTCCATGCCTGTACATTTAAAAAATGGTTTGCAAAACCATGGGAGAACACAAATGCAAAGACAAACTACTATCAAGAAACGACTGGGGTTGCTGTGTTCTGTTAATTTTTAACGCTCTCCCTTTCTGCTGTTATACTGCAGCCATCCTTGGTTCAATACCTGCTCTAGGTAGACACCAGAGCACCAGATGGATTATGTACTTTACAGCACCAATGATAGTGGCTGATAATGTGTGCAAATCTCCCTTTCACTGCTTGTTCAAGGCAGTCAAGAAATACTGAATACAGCTGTACATAATTACGCTTCTTTTGAAACTAAATCAGTCTGTGAAATTTCTGCTCCTGGAAAATGGTCAAAATTAGTCAATAAAAAACCCAACAAAACAAACAAACAACAAAACCCCAAACCCTTTGCATGTGCTTAGTTAATGCCATATTGTGACATCCTGTTTCTGAAATGCAAGGCTTCCCTGCCAAACTATTGAGACTTAAAGAGGGGAGGGGGGAAATACTGTATAAAGAAACCACGAGAAGGTGGTTTTGCTGCAGGTGTAGGAAGATGCTGATTTGACAATGTGTTGTGCGTGTGCACTTGTTTGTGTCATGAGGAGTTTCTGTAGGACTAAGTGTGTGTGTGTGTGTTTATGTGTTGTAGGTATGGGAAGGGTCACTCCCTCTTTTCATCCACTCCCTGTTTCTTTCCCGTTTCTTTGAGTTACTGTAAGATCAACTTTCGAAATTATCTCTTTTGACTTGTTTATACTCACCTCTATTTTCTTCTTTATTCTATAGTTCGTCAAAATTTCTTATTCTAAACAACTGAAAAGAGCAAGATCAGGGTTTTATTAGGCCTTGCCTTCCCTTCCCCCAGCTTTTTCTCCTGTTGAAACTTGCCAATCACTTTTAAAGCCTACATTGGGCTTTTCTGCAGCACAGGAGATATCATTAAGGCTTTAAACCCACTAATGAGGGAAATGTGTGCTGCTTGAAGGCTCCTGCAATATTAACTACATCCAATTATGTTAGGTAAACGTATGAGTATAGTCAAAACAGGATGAAAGCATATCTTTCTATTCAGGCCAAAAGCAGTCTTCTGAGCCAATCTTTCATCAAACCTACATTGGCTATTTATTTACTGGGTTTGCAGCACTTTTTTTTTTTAATACTGAATAATGACATTGAAGAGAAACACCACTTAGACGCAGGAAAGGGCTATCTATTCCTAAGGCTCTGTTCCTTATTTAAAGAACATATTTTACTGCTGGATAAAATATGTGAAATCTTAAGTCTGATGAATATTTTTTCATGTTTAAATATGTTTATTGCTTCCTTATCTAATCCTGCCCTTAGCTGACTGTGTTATGAGTAGGTGGAGTGGAAATGCAGTTTGGGCTGGTCTTTGCTGCTCCTGACCTTTGATTTCTGTTGACTTATTGTTTTTTTTTTTAAGGGAAATTCAACTTATCCTACTTCTTTGAACATGTACTGTGGGAATACTTTTGTTTGGAAATTTATTCAGTCTAATAGCACAGGTTTTTAACAGTCCCTCATTTCTGACTTCTGAAACTGTTACTCGACAGTAGCAGATTGGTTGTTTTGTTTACAATTTTCTTAATTTTCCCTATTCTTGACATATAGTAGAGTGTCATGTCCTTTGATTCCTGCCTTTCCCAGCCTGCTTTTGTTTAGAAGAGTTATTAGTTTGTCACTTGTTCCAGAACTGGCGTACGCTCAGATCACAGCACCCGAGTTGGCCTTTTTACATCCTTGAGCAATCCGAGTTCAGACCCCGTGCTTTGCTTTGTTTCCACGTCTTTAACCACATTTGGAGGTACCTCAGCTGCTCATGTACAAAAAGCCCTTTTGAAGCATCTGATGATACAGGAACCCTCTTAGGTTTGTGCAAGTGACGTTTCACAGCACAGAGAAGTGATTTACGTGTGCGTACTTTGGAGCCTGGTAGCCCAGCCCTGGAGTAGATGTGACACGGAAATATTTGAATGGTTGTCATGGATCATGCCTAAGATCTCTTTAGCCTGGCTGAGTGTCCCCTTTCAAGGATGGCCAGCAGCAGAATTCAAAAGGCTAACAGAACAGCAGGACAGACAGTGACAGTAATCTTCCTCCTGGCTTATCTGCCCAGCCCGCAGCAACCAGTGCTGAGGTGACTTCCAGTGCCAGAGGTTGCATCTGGGCATCATTTCTCCCCTTCACGGCATTGGCTGCAAATCTGTTCCAACCCCATCCCATCCCATTTTGAATCCTTTCTATTAGCTCTTATGCCAGCAGGTGAGGTTTTTTTGGTTGTTGTGTGGTGGGGTTTTTGGGGGTTTTTTTTCATGGATAAGTTTTTTGTTTTGAATGTGATAATTCTATCTGGGGACTCCTGTGTGTGCACAAGTTCCTTCCTCTTCAGTGAGAGCTAATGCGATGCATGTGGGCATTATTATACTAACCCTTGCAAGACTTTGCTCTTCATTTAAAGTATTTTAATGGTAGCACTTTAAAAATCTTCAAAATAGTGGGAATAATTCTCTCTTTAGACATTCATTCAGATACCTTAATCAATTTGCTTGCCTTTATGTTTATATTTGAAAAGTGTGAAAGGTCCTTTCCTTTTTAAAATTTTTTTTAATTTTATTTTTTATTTTTTATTTTTTATTTTTTATTACATATAATGATAATATTCTTACGTAGCACAATGCTTTTCAAAACAACCTTTTGTTAAGATGTCTCAGCTGCACTTACCATTTCCACTGCCAGGCCCACAGAATGGATTGTGTGAGCATTCCTCATGTGGTTCAGCTCAGAAGCTAACCCATCTTAGTTTTTGTGTCAATGTGGACTTTTTCAAAACCGTGCAGGCTGACCTGGCACTGAGGCAGATGAGTGCTCACAAGGGCTCTCCACCAGCTCCATTTCAATGGTGGTTATCCCCAATAGATGGGGAGTGGAGAAAAGCTGATGGGGTTGTAGCATCTTCTGTTGATGCAGCTGGTTTGCAGTGGTCCCCTGTCCCAAGCCTGGAAAGTTCTCTTCCACCGAGCAATTAACTCTGGTAGCTGAGCGAAAATTTTTGCCACCCTGTTTTTTTTTTTTTTCGCTTGTGACCTACACTATCCAACATTCACTCTGCAAGAATGAACCCTCCTTGGGAAAGGATGTTCAGAGACCGTGCCCTCCTCACCGCTGACTGCGTGTTGCAGCTGTAAATCTGGAGGATCATCAGTGAAGAATGAGGTATTATTTTAGTATTATTTTACTCTCCAGTGAGAGTTCTTCTTTATACAGTAACCACGTACCTTGGCACCATTTGTCGTGATCAGCTGATTGCAAAGAGTTGCCTGGTCTGAGCCCTGGGAAGGGAAAGTGCTGCTGTCAGTTCTGGGGGTGCTGTGGAAGCTCCTGACCACGACCAAAGGGAAGTCGCAGGACACTTGCCAGGGCTGCTGAGGTACTGTCAGCATTTAATTCACCACACTTAGAACACAAAGGGAAGAGGATGAGGGGCGTAAAATTCAAGTTTTTACACTGCATGGCTCCCTCGCAGCTCTCCAGTGTAATGAGTGCTCCTTACTTTGAGCACACCTGGCCACTGCGCATTTTCATGTTCATTCATCTGGTGATGGCTCTGTGAGACTCCATTTAACCTCACAGACACCTCTTCAGCAACATAGCTGCAGGGGTCAGGAAACAGCTGTCCTGCAGCAAAAGTAAGGGATTGTTGATTATTGTTAATTATTTACTCCTGCCAGCCTCTTCTCACTGGTGTTAAGAAACAGAAACAGAAATAATTACATTCTTTACTGAAATAATGTTCCATTCCTCTTCTTTTCATTTCATGATTGCTCTTGCAGTAAAGGGTTTGGGGAAATAAGCAATAAAAACAAGAACTATTTTGCACTTCTCTCCTAGATTAATTGTATGTTGAAGGTACACAAGATAATATTTTTTTCCCCTTTCCAAGGCAATTGCAAACGACGGTTTCCCCATTTCCTTTTCCCAGTCTCAGTATGTGCATTTAGATGAAGCTAAAACTGCACTCTTGCACTTTTTATGCGGCTTTCCTAAAATAATTCTGAATAATTTAACAATGGCTCAGAAACATTCCAGTTTAACCAGTCACTGACCTTCAGTGAAGTTTTAATGTCATCAGGACTACATCGGCATTTCATCAGTTCCCAAGAAGCTGTGCTGTCGCAGTGGCAATGGTGAGATCTATAATTAAAGTTGCCCAATGTCTCCCATTACAGTGTTTTCCTTTCAGCAGATTATCAGAGTTTAACTGCTTCAATTAGTATTTTCCATTTAGAATTTTTCAGTCAAAATGGTCTTGCTATTTTGGAGACGATGCCTAGGGAAAAGTTAGGGTTATTTATTGATTGTGAGGAAAACGAATCCAGAGTCTATTTCTTTGGCTTTGGCTTTGTTCCCTCTAGTGTTAAGGGCTGGGTATAAAAACCACTTTGAAAATCTGACCAAACTGCTTAAGTTTATAAGCCCCTGAAGAATCTCAGTAAACACAGACTCAACAGAAAATTATTAAAGGAGACTGACTTTCTGCTATCGCTCTCTGCTGACAGAACTCTACAGATGACTAAGAATTTCTACAACTCATCATGTGAGCTTCACATCTGAAGGCTGAGAATCCTGAGTTTGTGACTGCTTCATTTTACTTGAAAGGTTTTTTGCTTTTTTCCTCTAGAAATCTTACATTTGAGAAATCAGAGATCCAACGGGGGGGAAAATGGTATATGATAACATAACTAAATAATTGGACCCATTTGGACTCATTTTTGCATATGCTTTAGGGTATGAAGATGCACTAGGCCTAAGATTTTCAAACTCCTTAATGCTTTATTTTGCTCTCTAGTATCCTCCTAATATAATTGTAATTGACTGCTGTAGGAATTGATGGCATACTATATTGTCAGCAGTAAGAATTAAAAAAAAAAAAAAGAAAAGCTTTACCTTAGTAATTTCTGAGATTTGATTAGGAAATGTGTGGAAGACAGAATTTTCATGTTGTATCTGATTTTGAAGAGTTTAAAGCCAAAATAAAAATAAAAACTTATTTTTTTTTCAGTTACAGCTTGTAATGTAAAGAAAATGCAGTTTTGGTTTACAAGATAAGGCTATTTTATTCCAAAAACATCTATAAAAGGTATTTTCTTGGAACTTCTCTCCTTTTTTTCTTCCAGAAAGCCTAGAGAAAGAAATTGATTTTGCAATATTTCCAGTTTCTTGCACACCTCATGGCTTTACTTCAGTTTCTCTAATCAGCTCCGGTTTTATTTTTGTTTAATGTTTGATTTGAGTTTTTAAAAGGAATGTACCCTTCCTAGTTGGTGTTTTGCTGTGTCAGATTAGACTCTCTTTAAATGCTGTGGCACAGCTTTGGTTTTACCCTCCTTGTGGTCAAGTGGGGCAGCTCTCATTTTTTCACTTTTTCCAGCTCTTCCCTTTGCGCCTGTGGTAATATTTATGTTATATTGGCAGTGACAGTCACTTTTGGCTCTGAGAACTTCAGTTTGTCCTGGGGTTAAGATATATTCCAAGTAAAAAAAATCAGCAGGGTTTTAGACGTGTCACACGTTATTTATTTTTTCAGTTTCAAGACCCCTTTTACTTTTCAGGCTGCTGGATGGATTCAGCATGAACCTCAGGTGTGAGGGAAGCAGCAAAATGAGATGCAAAGGGAGTTCTTGTGGTGTGGGAGTGTTGTGGGGATGTTGGGAACTACAGCTCCCACCCACCGGTGTGAAAGGTGGCAGGTGTCTCATTCTCGTGGCTGGCACTCGATAAAAGAGAATAGAAACCCCAAATCTCGCTCGGTCCTCGTGTTTGCTGAGCTTCCAGCTCGTCTGTGCCTGAAATGCTGGTGCTGGATTTTTGGGTGCTGTGGGTGGGGAGAATTCGGGCTCTGATCCATCCTCCTGGTTTCATGTCACGGTGACAGCAGAGTAAAACTGGAGCAAGAGCAGCGAAACAGATTCACCCAAATGCTGCATCACCTAAAGGAGACCTGGTTGCCAAGAAAGGGGTCTGGGTGTGGCTCCGATTTGTGGGGATTTTTGTTGTTTTAAAATTTTATTTTCTCCTAGAACTCTTAAGATAACCAGACATGGTGATGTGCTTTGTGTTTCCTTATTCACGCCGCTTCCTAGCGCAAGTCTAATATGTCTGAGGATGCACAAGTAGCTGATACTGTTAATTTATTTGAATGAGGTACTTGCTGATACTCAGAGGAGTGTTTCAACTTCTCTCTTTGAAGAAATCAAATAAGAGTGATGTGAGCTTACAGGTTGGTGGTGCAGTAAGGCTGTTTTACAGAAATTGGGAGCTCCAGGGAACTCATGACAAGTCCTGTAATATTATCTGTGCACAATAGGGCTTTATTATTGTTGAAATTATCTTATGACAAACATTTAATTCCAGATATGCTCAAATTAATTTGAGAGAGGCAAATGAACAAACACTGTTTCATATAAGCATGTTTTGACATGCTTTCATAAATTAGGATTTTTTAAAAAAAAATTTGATTGAAACCAGGCAATAACCACAAATAAGAAATCTTGGAAGATAAAATGCTGAAAATGTGCTATGCAGCTCCTGAGAAAGTTTTATAGCCTAGCTCTTCTTGAGGGACAACTAAATGAGGAATGAAAGTAGCTGCTGCTATCAGGAAAATGCATTAATGTTTTGACAGATAGATGTGGAAATCTTAATATATGAAATTTGGGGTTTTTTCCCTGATGTGTAAATATCCACTTAATGTAATTAGAAAGAATTGTGCAGTAGCAGGCAGGGAATTCAAATTCTTCAGCTGAGCAGATACTGCAAATGTGATTTGTTGACAGCTTGTCATTCTGCCATTACAGCTGACCTGGAGTTTTCTTTCTAAATTACTTTTCCTTTGAAAAGGGAGAGTTCTGACTCGGACAAGCAGCATGTGCTTAGAGAAAGAGCAGGACAAGGGCAGAGCAGTATTTCCTATAGAATACAGGAACATCTGACTGTTCATGGTTGACTTCCTAAGCTGAAAGCTGTATTCATGTTTTTAATTTTTAAAAGCCCTTTTCTTCCAGTAGTTTGATTTAAAAATCATCTTGAACCCATTTTTTTTGGTTGTTTTTTAAACCATTGGGAGGCTTCAGAAGAAGACTTTAATCTGCTTTGTTTGACATTGTTTTGAAATTTTCTTCTTGGAGTTCAGGGGAAAAGGTAAAATACTTTTTCCTTGGGTTGTTTTGCACATATTGGAGATCATTGGTTTGTAGTATTAATCTCAAATGTTCAGTTTCAAATTAGATAAATAATAGTTTGAAGTGTATTTTGTCTACCAGGATGTTGTTACGTGGGAAGTGGGATATTAGGCAAGAAGTTTTAGGTGCTACATGAGAACCTGGAAGACGGTTAGAAACCCTTTGAAAAGTCTTTCACCTTCTGGTCATAGTTTGCTACTTAGCCACTTGTTTCTTTTCAGTGTTTCTCAGTGCTCTGAGATTTTAAGCTAGACTGGCCTGTATATAATTTTATTTCTGTATTGCAACACCTCAGTGGAAGAGGTCAAGCTAAAATTGTCAATAAAATATTAAATACATGAAGAAGTGCCGTTTCTCATATATACTTCTGAATAAAAACTTCACGTGTAAGTGATATTTTTAAACTAAGCCGTTGGTAAGCCTTCCCTTCACCTGGCTAGCTTACCTCTGATAGGGAACAGAAGGCCCTAAGCATTTAACCCCTATTTGAGGAGCTTAATTTGACAACACAGATTTAAAACTCTTGCTCAGCCATAGCTAATGTTCTGAAGTGCCTTGAATCCCTTGGAGCTGCTGATTTCAGCAGCTGAAATCACCAAATGGAAGCTTAGCAGCTTTGTATCTTGTCCAACAAGATTTTTGGACAACGTTTTCCCCCCATTGTGAGTTTTGTTCTGTCAGTGATCATTTGAAAGTGAGTTTCTACCGTGGCTACTCTCACTTTGCAGTTGTAAGAAATGGAGTAATCCCTGATCACAGCTGTAGTGGCCTTTCTTCTGGAATGCATTTTGTTCTCATGCCCATGAGAAGAAAGGTGGTGAGACCTCAAGGAAGTGTAGGACTCCTCCTCCATTGCTGCCATGGCAGCTTGGACAGCTCTGTGCTCGTTTTGGTGAATTCTTTTTCTGAGGTATCTAAGTGCATACCTGAGGCATTTGGGTCAGCAGCCAAGAGGACAGGCAGTGGGAAGGCTGGGCAGTGCTTACAATCTCTCTTGGAATTCTCCAGAAGCTTCAAGGTTGCTTCAGGTATGTCCCTGAATGGGCAGAGTATGGAATACAATGGTCCTGTGTAAATAAAAGATCTAGCCAATGTTCTGATGGGCATTGCCTGTTATTCCTGTGTATGCCAACGACTGAAAGCATGGCAAAAGTTACTGGGGACTGCTTTTATCCAAATACCCCTTGCAATCTGTAAAAGGAACTTTCTGGTCCTCAACCTTTCCTTGAGGAGGAGTGGATAAACAGAGAGGCTTTTAATAGTCTTATAACTTTATCCAATATTAAAAAGTCCAGTTATGTCAGCTGGAAGGCGGATTTAAATGTGTTTAAAAGTTGCTTCTCAGCACAGCAGAAACTGTCTATAGAGCATGGGTTCTCTAGTACAGCCTGAATTTGTTTATAATACCAAAATTCCCAATTAATTAAGAGCGAGTACCTTTTTCTTTGGTTTGATTGTTTTGATCCCAAATACGCAAACTGACCACCACATGCAAACTCATGAAGGCATGGACTTAATTTTGGCGTTGCTTACACCAGCAAATGGAACGTGTGACTTGCATCAGTTTGGGTCAGGCTGCAGGAGGCCATGTGTGTTTATTTGAGCATTTATGAATGGTTGTATTTACCTCATTGCAGTGACTCGCTTTGGTTTCTATTGACAAAACCATGACTTAAGAGAATGTTTGCAGAGACAAGAACAGATGTTTCCAGGCTGCTTGCCACAGAGGGGGGAAAAAGCCAGGATTTGCCTGTAAGCTGATGTTGGCTGTGCCATTTTTCCAACGAGTAATTAGGAACAGTAGTTATTAGTCAGTTGCTGAAGATCCTGACTTGACAACAAAAGAACCTGCTTGGAGATGCCTTTTTGTATAGTCTGATCTGTAGAGTAGAATGAAAGACAATTGCTGTAATCACTGAAACCAATTCTACCTTGTCACACTCTTTTGAAGCATCTTGATGACCAAGGAGAACCTAAAAGCTTAATGAAACAGATAATCCGTGTACATTTGCTCCTCTTCTCTGCAGGCATGTTGGTTTCAAATTAAGCTGAAAACTTTTAGTAGACACTTTTATGAAATTGCAAAGCAACATGAGATTTTCAGAATTAGTTTGGTAGGGTTTTTTTTTTCCCCTCTGGAGCCATAAGTTCACCTCCTGAATCATACATGCTGAAATCAAACTTGTTGATCTCCATTACGAGATGGTGATTTTTGAAGAGAAAAGTTTTACATGCTTTGAAGGCATGTGGCTCTAACATCTGTGTATGCAAGGGCCTTGCAGATGGAAACAGCAATGAACTACAGGGCATGTGACACAAATGAGCTCTATTTTAGGTTTTAAAAACGTGCTACACAGTGCTCTCCTGGCTCAGTCAAAAGCCACCACGCAATGTATCATTGAATGTCATGAATACACACCAAGGAATTTGGAAAGAAAATGCTGTATCAGTTTACCAACAAAGAATTTTTAAAACTATTATATGGAGGCACCTTCTGAAGCCTTCCCACTTTCCTGATCCACTTATTTCAAGCTTGGTAAGATGTATTCCTGGAGATATCGCAGGGATTTTTTTTTTCCTTGTTGCTTTTTTTAATAGCAAGTGTTACGTTGATCTCTTAAGTGTCATGCCACTGCCACTGACTGGATGAAATACCATATGGGCAGTTCGTGGGTTTACTGGTTCCACCTGCTGGCTGAACTGGTGGTGATGACCTGTCAGTCAAGGGGAGTTGAGTGAGTGATCTTAGGAAGAGATTTTATTATTTCCTGTCTGAGGTATGGGGATAGCATCTTGTCTTCATGCTATAAACTTTGTCTCATTTTTTATCATTTTCATTTCATTAAGTTAATTTTAAAAATGCAATTTCTCAAACAGGATGGCAATGCCTAAACACAAGTGCATTTTTAGCAAGAGAAGGGCAGCAACCCCCTTTGAAAATGAGAAGATGAACAGGTTAACTCAGTGACGCACAAGCACTGCTGCCTGCTCATCACCTCTGGAACTTGCCTTGGGGAGAAAGCCACCCCCCACTAGAGCTAACAGAGAACTGCATGGCATTCATGAAGGCTGGGAGAAGGGTGACACCTCACATTGGGAATATACCCCAAAAATCTCCCTGAAGAGGGAAAAGGGTTGGGGGTGGGAGGAAGCCGGAGTTAGACTTAACTCTGGATACTGAAATCCCCGTGGGTACCAAAAAAGGCTGAAGGAGAGAAGAGCAAATGGCTCTCATTGGTGTGGGTTGTAGGGTTGAGATTAGGGTTAAAGTTCAGGGGAGTGTGGGCATGGGATTCCAGTTAAAGCTGGATCCTGCAATGCCTGTGGGACTAGGAGAAAGCTTACACGAAGGCAAATGATGCTAGGGATGACTAATGCCAGAATTAGTGTTGGAGTTACCGCCTGGAGCTGGGATTTTGGGTGCTCTAGAGCTTAGTTCCTTCTTTGAATCTGAGCAGACTGAGTGCTAAGGTTTGACTCCTGTAGAAGTAAATTGTTTTGATTGGTTTTGTTAGGGGTGGGCTAGGATTAAATCTAAGTTTAGGCTAACAAAGTTTCTGAGATCCCTTTTTTTACAGAGTTTCATTTCTCACTGTGTTGTCAAAACACATGAAGAAGATTAGCATGGTTCTGTGGAGGTGAGTGGTTTTTAAAGGTCTTAAAAGGTTCCCTTTATGTTCACTGAAGATTCATCTATTCAGGATACTTACAGTGTGCGTGGCTGCATTGGCTGCCTTCTGCTGGCCACAAACCTTTATCCCTCATTTTTCTACCAAACGAATACAAAGAGGTTTCTAAGGGAATATCGTGGTGCTGTTACCCTTCTTTCTGCTCTAGGCAGTCATTGCTGGCTGCCAGAGGTTCAGTCTGGCCTGCTAGTGACAAACTCGGGAAAGCAGCATGTATGAATCACAGAGGGCTATAGTTTTACTCCAAGATAAAATAGGGGCAGGATATCAGTGCCTGAAGAGATCCTACAGAAGTCCATATTGGCATGGCCCTTAGCGTGGTTTTGCTGTGTGTTAATTAGTTGTCCTACAGGCATGGTCTGGGCACAGCTCAGGAGAAGAACATGTACCACAGCCACGAGCAGTTTGGATACCACCATTCTTTTTGGGAAAGGGGTTTAACTTTGGGGACAGGAGCTGTTCTGTTCCACTAGGCCTCAGAGCCAGAGAAGATCCACTCGCCTGAATTATTTAGTAACACAGAAGAAGCCAAATTGACTCAGGGATGAGCAAGCCAATAACTGTGTCTGAAGGGTCAGCCTAAGGAGCACCTTAAAGAGCAGGGAATTCTTGCATCAATTGCAGAGGTGCCGCTCATCTGCAAATATTATTTTTTTTCCCCTTTTAAAAGCACTGATGTTTCAAAGGATGTCTTTGCAAGCAAATCCCTCCAGTTTTCCTCGTTGTTGCTGATGGCCTGTCTGTGATTGTGGGAACTCAGCAGCACTTGCAGGTACGCTGCGAGAGATCACCATGCTGCCCGTAGCTTTCATGCAGCACTGCTGTACCACAAATGGATGATTACACAGGAGAAAGAAGTGCAGAGAACTTGTTCAGTATTAAGATAATGCTAGATGCATGATCCTGATTGCATTTGACTTTAAAGCAACCTCCTTCACCACCTAAAAACCAAAATCCTGCCCCTGAAAATATCACAGTTGCCTTCTATGGTAATTTTTTTGGTGATATTTATAAGCTTAAGATTTTTAGATACATCTAGTACTTTGTCCATTTGAAAAGAGGTGACACTTCATCTTTCACTAAGGTACTTCAGGATCCTTCTCATACCAAATCCATTTTCATTCCTGCTCTATGAACCTGTAATACAAGTTATGCAATTAGGAGGAAAGTATTTGCAGAAACGATAAGGAAAACCTGATAAATGAAATCAATTATACACTGTCAGTCATACTGTTGCTATTCCAATAAACATAAACATATTTTTGCATGTCCAGTTTTAAACATACAGAGTAAAATAATTTATGGCTGAAGTAATTTTTCCTTCCTTGCAGCATTTATGCGTATATAATGTGTATTATATGTGTAGTATACTGTACACACCAAAAATATGTTAAGAGAGCATTTCTGACATAAAGCAGACTGCTAAGAAGGCAATGCTATAGTTAGTGTTGTAGTTACAATATTATAGTTAACAGGTTTTTTGTTCAGTAACTGGGTCCCTCTGTGTGAATGTGCTGTATACAGTCTTTATGCAATTAGGAGCACTTTTTAGGACGAATGTTTGATTTTACGATGGGAATTTGCTTTCAAGACAAATGCAGTGAAATTTATATCACATCTGTTATTATCTAAGTGGAGCTTTGTCTTTGAAAGGAGATTTGTCTTATAGAGTGCACAGTTTGGGCAGCCTTCAATTTAGGGCTGGATGCAAAATACTTTTCCAAGTGTTGCCCTGTAATTTTTTTCTGGTTTTCTTTTTTTCTTTTTTTCCCCCATATGCTATTTAAACCTTGCTTGGAAGACAAAATTGGTCATTTCCTTGTGGGAATTGTTATTCTGCTCTTTCACTGTAGTTTCTGAGTGCCTCAGAAATGTTAATGTATCGTTAGCATTTCTGAGGAGGTGATGTGATATCTCCACTTTATAAAGCAGCAGTGAAGGCTGGTGGTTGAAACACGGGTCTGAGAGTGTTTGGTAATTTGGGGGCTGCATTCAATGACCTGATTTCTTGGACTATTGCACTTCACAGGATCCAGGCTCATTCCCTGTTGTTGATTTCAGTGAGTGCTCAGGAGCACCCACAATCTGGGTCTCAGGGTTTGAAGCTGAAGACTGAAGATGTAAGGAATACTTGTTTATTGATCAGCTGAGTCAAGATTTAGTGTAAACGGCTGCCCCAGCAGCACATAAGAACTGTGAAGCAGAGGGTAGCATGCAGTACTTTCTGACAGGATGATGCTTATTTCCAGTTGTCTAAAGCCTCTTTCTTCTGATTCTACTGAGCCTTTGAATATCTGTGAGAAATGATGGAGAGCTCCACTGAGTGATGGTCTTTCTAGCTGCACTTCTGATCCTCAGGAAAGATACCTACTGACAAGTTAGAAAACAGAACATTTATTTAAAGAGGCTACTCAGAGAAAACAGTCCAAGATGTTTCAGCTTTGACAGCCTTTCAAGTCCCAGGCTTTCCTTGTTATTGTACAAAATGGCATAGTCTATATATACATTTTAAAAAGTGCCCTTATTTTGTTTTACAGTAATCACCTGATGACAGTACCTAAGTGAGTGTCTTCCTTCATCTTAATATGTACTTTTCGTCTTGAAAACTGCTCATCTTTGCTCAGAACTGGTCTGTAGTGTCAGCCCAGTGACATTAGTGTGCTACACTGGATGGTGTTGCTGAGAATGTAAAACTATCCCATTAGCCTGTTTGCGATATAAAATAGGTTTCTGCATTTTACAAGCTTATGCAGTGTAGTAAGAATTTGGCAAGTGTAAAGGAAAAAGGTGTTAAGGAGAGCTGGCAGCTCCTTAAAGAAATGATATTAAGTGCAAACTCTTCCAATAAGGAGGAAAGCTAAGGAAGTACAGTGGAAGACCAGAGTAGCTAAATTGCCGGCTCTCCATGGCTCTAGAAAAGAAGTTGTTTTTTTTACTGAGTGAAAAGTAGGTCAGATTTCCAAGAGAAAGGATAAAAAAATAGCATGTAGTGGCAATAAAATCAGAAGTATTGAGGCACAAAATGATATTAAAGTATCCATATGGGTAACAGGTTGTAAGAATTCATTTTTCATGTACATTAGTAATGAAAGAAAGACTGAAAGGAAAGGTTGGAGGACAAAAGGGATCAAGAGATGGCATTGGGACGGCCAGAGCATCTTTGGCTTGTTTGAGTCTTTCCCAGTAAAGTGGGTAATGTTGCTACTGATAACTGGGAGAACTGTACTGCCACTGCAGTATCCAAAGATCTCACATGCACAAACGAGTGTCTGTGTCCCTCCTGGTAACCAGAGAAGTGTGCACCTTCTGCCCACACCCATCAATCTCAGGGTGCTTTTTCTGGACAATGTTGCTGTACGATGCCTGAATTGTATTTTGGAGCTGTCCACAGTTGGGAGAGAAGAGAGGAGCCAGGGGTGCCTTCTCTGCAGGCATTGTGTACTTTTGGTAATGGTTTAGATGATGGCACTGAGTGCTCTAACATTGCACGTAGAAAGCTGGTAAGGATGAAATACGCTATGAAAGAAAGAGCTAAAATTCAAAGTGGTCTTGATCACTTCAATAAATAGGTATAAAGGGAATGGTCATAGTTCAAAAAGGACATGTTCTACACGTGACTCTTGGGGAGAAACAGATTTAATGATAAAGGCTGGGATATAACTTCCCAGGGAGTGATTATTCAGAAAGAAGTCTTGAGAGTTGCAGGGAACCACAAACCAGTACATGAGTACAGTGTCATGCTGTGGTATGTAGTATTCCAGGGTGAATAGAGAGGAATATCGCTTGCAGAACAAGCGGAAAAAACAAGGGGGGAAAAAAAATCCTTCCTTGCCTGGAGTACCATGTCAAGTCACAGGCACTGTACCCTGGGAAAGAGGTAAATGAACAAGACGATGCAGAGGAACAGTGACAACACTGAACAATCCTAGATAATATAACTGATAAGTTTGTGTTGAGTGAAGTGTGTTGTGTGGGGTAGATGGCAGCAATATGCTAATGGTTATTGTAGCCTCCTGTATGTATGGGCTGCTGCAAAGGTGGGGAGAATAACCTGGTTTCTATGTTTGTGACAGCACAAAGACCAAAGTTCCAGCAAGAGAGAGAGACTGTGCTACCATGGTAAAAGTAGTGCAGCACTGGAAGAGTTTGAGTGGGGAGGTTACTGCATCTCTGTTATTGGAGATCTTCAGGAACAATTAGGAAACATCTTCTGACATAAGTTGTAACATTTTCTGCTGTGGAGCTGGACATCTGATGCTTCTTCCAGGCAGAAGAATGTTGTTTGCTGATGTGCTTACTCTTTTGTCTTTTATATCCTTTTACTTGTTGATGAATATCACTGTTCTCTGGACAGGAATTTACTAAATTTTAATTTCCCCCACCATCTAAGAAACGGTGGGGGAAATTAAAATTTAGTAAATCCACAGTAGTCATTTTGGTACAGAACTTCATGGAGCAGTGCTTTAAGCTACTGTATTTGAACAACTGCTGCAGCTGGAAGAGTCACAGGCCACAACTTCTTAGGGAGAGTGTCCCTTATAGACAGAGTAAGGGCTGAGACTTGCTTTCTAATCAACATATTTTCTGAAGACTTTTAAAATGCGTGTAACAGTCTGACATACCAGCTGTCACCAGAAATTGTGTCCCCCACCAACACCAGCATGCGGTGCGTTGGCACTCATGTCACACGGAGAGGGAGTGTTGACAAGTCCTCTTGCTAGCCACCTTAGAAGGAGAGGAAAGAAGCCAGGGTTCAGGGAACACGATCTCAGAAGAACACCAGGAACATCAAAAAGGATGTCCAGCTTGTAAAAGTCCTAGGCTCGTCCAGGACTTTTACAAGCCCTAGAGAATATGAGTGCAGCAAAAGAGAAATTTTCTCCAGCCTCATCCAAGTTTAGCTTGGTGTTTGGGACTGATTTGAACCTCTCTTCGTGGGACAGCAGTGCAATGCCATTCCTGAGCAATCTTCCAGAGTCTTGAGTAGCTGTAGTTGTATTTGCATTAAAACTGAATTATGTTTTCTTTTGACTCAGAAGCCGAACTTGATTTCCAAGCCAATGCTTGATAGCATCCTTTGTCTTCGTGATGACAGATGGAAGTACGTGCGGAGCCTCCTGACCCCCGCCTTCAGCGACACCAAACTGAAAGAGGTAAGGTGTAGACATTGCTACTTTCATCATTTAGAAGACTTGTGCAGGCATCTGCTTTATGTAGGTCCATGCTAAGGGTAGGTAAAACCCGCTACTTTGTGCCGCTTTATTTAGACCTGCAGAGCACATGCAGCAGAGCTTCCACGGCATAGGTCAGGTCACAGACTGGTGAAAATCAGAATAGCTCATCTGAGGTTGGGATCCTCTGACTTGCTGTATTTAAGTCACTTTGTCCATGAAGGTGTAGCATACTCTAGAAGGACCCTTGCTCCTTCCTGTCCTCTGCCCTGTTAGGAGTAAGCTTAAGTCCAGGAAAGGTTATTGCTCCCAGCTGGAACGTAGCTTTTCTTGATGTGCAGAGTCAGCAATTCTCATGTTAACACAGAAACTGCTGTCAGTCTATTTTCATTTCTCCATCTCCTTCCCCTTCCCTCCTCCTTTTATTCTTTAATCCTTTCATATAATAAAATAAGTCACTGTAACAGAATGTCATTGCCAGATAAATACCTCTGACTGAAGATAAATGTCTCTGTGCTGACCTGCTGCTAATTTCCTATAAATGTATCAGCATTTGCTCAGCCATGGGAACCCATTACTGAGTAACAAAGTCCTGTTCCAGTGACACAATATCTCTTAATTAAATGTAGATAAATGATTGACCAGCTAAAGTCTTCTTTCGAGGAAAAATACAAAAAGCAACACCACCACAACAAAAAAAATCACCTCTTCCTTTATATATTTTATTCTGAAAGGGAATCATGCCTCACTCCAGTGCCCAGTCCTGGGTTGTAAAATTTTCCACTGGGCAGACGCTTGTGTTGTTTTGACATGCCGCTGTCGAAATCCACAGTAACATCTAAATGTGTCTGGCTCTCCCAGCTCTATAGACAGTGGTCGCTTAGCAACGCCGGCTGTCACCTCCTTATTATGGTAAATTCTAATTGGCCGCGAGCCTGCCGGAGATGCTGATTAATCACGACTGACAATGCCATTGGTTATGCGCCCTGACATTTGCTCTGTCACCAACTCCATCACGAAATTTCAGCAAGGCGAGGGTGTTTAAATATGCAAGCGATTAGTTGCACATGGCGTGGTGGGGAGAGGAGAGTTTTGCATTTTCCTAGCAGAAATTAATCTGCCTTACTGCAGGTCATCGGCTCTTCGCTCGCGGACTAACAAAAGATAACTCCGCGCTCCCCGCAATTTGTGGAGAGCAAACTCTGCTGGCACCAGCCGGGCAGGCTGGGCTGAGGAGCACGGTGAGGGGCAGGCGAGTGGAGCCTTGGCGATCCAGCTTTGGGGCTGGGCACGAACGGCTTTGAGGGGTTTGGCCGGCCAAAGTGGGACGAGAAGTCGTGGCACTCCCTTTGCACAGCTTGGTGGCGGAGCTGGAATGCAGGAATAGTGGTAGGAGGTAAAATGAAGCACTGGCCAGTGCCTGGTAGCTGTCTTGCATGCAAAGATTGAGATCTTTATTTTTAGCCTGATAATCAGCTTTGTCTGTGCTGCCTCTTCCAAGCTCTGCGGAAGGCGTGTGACTGTGCATGGGCTTAGGGTGACCTGAAAATTGTCACTTTCTCCTCCCATTCTACAGCAAGTGGGAAAAAAGAGTGGGGCAGGTCTCTCAGAAAGGTTCAGCTTTGCCTTTCTCTCGCATGCCTACACCAGAAGCCCATCCATCCCTACACAGACACTTGCCGTAAGCCCATGTGAGATTAAGAGCCGCTGTTGAACGGATGTGCTCCTCAGCCTTGCATTTCATTTTCCACCCAAATACATTAGCAATCCTGGGATTTGAAGTTAATGCAACTTAAGTCCTTGCCTATGTGCTTTTCCTGCTGTTGCTTAATTTAGAAGCCATACCAACACTTCTCAAAGGAAATCAATGCTCATTAATTATGATCTCACTTTTTAACTCTCCCATATTTGGTACTCTCTCAGAACCTCTACAGCAGCACGGAAACAAAAATACCATGTTCTAGTATTGGCCATAGTACTGAGTATTCAGCATTATCTGCAAGACATCCTGTTTATAATAAACCCTTCCTCTCCACTTTGAGCTACAAACACAAATTTGGTACTAATTTATTGCATAAGAACCTAAATATGCTATTTTGTACATATTTATAAATACTACGAGGATATTCCTTATTTCTTCTTCCAAGATATTAATTCCTCTGACAAAATCCCACACCAAAGTCTTCCTCTCTGCTCATTCTGGATGTCTGCCTTACCTTTGTTCCTCTATGCAAACTCTCCAGTGACGCTGGAGAGACTGCAGACCTCGCGAGTGTCTTTGGAGAGTGGTTCCCCTTGAGTGCTGCAGCCCCTAGTGCCACTCCAAACATCGACTTGCCTGTCTGGATGCTCTGAGAGAATTGGGAGCTATTAGCCTGTGACAGAGCAATAAATGTTAACAACTCCTTGTGCTCCCCATAGCAATCACTTCAGATGAAAGATGCACCGAGGGACAGAGACTCCGGGTTCCTGCTATCTCCATTTCAGAAACACAAGAAAGGACAGTTTCAGGGCTAGCAAGAGTGAGAAGCTGGTTATCTACTCTGGCCTGGCAAGACCCAGGACAGAGCTAATGTGTGTCACTAAGATTTAATCTGCAATGCTCCACGGAGGCACTTGTGGCTGTGGGCAGAGGTGAGCTTTGCCCTTGTCGCTCCAAAAAAGTGGTGTAATGTGGCTGAGAGGTTCACTGAGCTTGAGGAATTTCCCCAGTTTGTCAAATATCTCCAACAGCCAATGATGAAAAGTTGATTCCAGAAATTTTGAATCTTTCGGAGTTACAGGAAATTAACCGAAACTAGAGGTTATGGAGTTGTTACATGGCCAATATAGTGATTTCTGCTTGACTGCAGAGAGTTGTTTGGGTAACGTTTTTCAAGAGTTTCTGACATCTTCTCCAGCTTTCTCTCTCTCTTTTCTCAATTTGTTTTTAAAAGCTATGCACTGTTTCACTGTAGCTTTTATGGATTTGTAAGTATTGGGTATTCTCCCCATTTTAATTTTCTTTTTCTAACAGGCATGTAAAGATTGGGAAAGGAGTCCACTCTAACTGAAGGAAGGTTTGGCTCTGGATAACGTTAAACACAAATACTGTAGTAGTGGTGAGCATGGCATAAAGAAATAGATTTGTAAGGTTGACTCTGCAGTAAGATTGGGTAGCATCCCACGTGAGATGCCACTGGATTTGGTGGCAAATCTAACAGGAAGCTCTTTCCAGTAAGAGCCCTGAGTGAACCTCATCGTGCCATTGCTATGGGAGCTCTAAGAATGAGAAATGAGAGACAGGAGGCAGGAAACACAAGAAATGTCACTTCCAGCTCTACCATTGACTGCCTGTGGGTGATCTGACGGAAGCTACTTAAATTCTCTGCACATGTAACAACTTTTATCTCTTAAGTGGGAACAATACCAATCAGTGAAAGTTGATCCAAGATGTAATTCATGAGGAATTGGTGAGTTATAATACTGAGGAGCTCTAAGTAACAGAAACATCTCCCAGTGTTCCTGTCATGCTCTCCTCAGCTGTTATGTCTTGAGACAAGCTGACATGTTAGTGATCTTGCTGCACCAATCTTGATTCCCTATTTAGTATTTCTTATTTTGTTCCTCCTCTTTTAGCTGTGGTGCCTGTGATGATCCTGCAGTTCTGGACCCCTTGTCAGACTTGATAAATAGCTTTACTCTCTTTTACAGCCAACACCAGCAGAAAACCTATTGATTTTTATTTATTCTGATGGTGCTGCAGTAGTCTTGTCATCTCCTATCAGTATGCCAAGGATCCTTTCCTCCATTTACAAACCATTTAAACAAAACAGAGCACAAAAATTAAAGAAGAGAGCACAGCTTAGTGTGGCACTCTCCTAAAAAACCTGTGAAGTGGAGTTTGTGTTGAGGCATTTCTTTCAAACGAAGGGAGACACAAAGCAGAACTTGTAATAACATGGCAGAACAGTGCAGAAAAATCCTCTAGTGTCAGTCTCAGGCATGTAGATCCTTCATGTCCCACTAGGACATAAGATCTGACAGTCCAACCATTAAGGTTTCCTTGATTTGCTCTTGGCCTGTGCACATTGGTCAAAGGCATTTTGGGAGTGTCTCTGGAAAATGCTGTTGTTGCTGGACAAAGCAAGAGTGCTCACCTCAGGCAAAGCAAATCACTAATGTAAGAACTGATATGTGAAATGTGCATAATCTTGAGCCACAGGCCAAGGTCCTGTCGTGTTGCTCATTTTGGTCAGTTGTGCCCAGGAATAGCAGGGCTCCACTGTCAGGTGATGGAAACAATCCTCTCACAAAACACCTTTCTGACACTCTGCTCTTTTCCTGGTTTTATTCAGGGACTTGAAATCAGGAAGAGAAACAATTCTTGTCTTAGGAATGTATTCTTTTTCCTTCTCCTTCCTTTATGTTTCATAACGTTTGTGGGACAAGAGGCCCAACCCAACTCCTGCGTTCTGTACGTGAACAGTCAGGTCTCCAGTGTGTCTGCCTACAGTGAATATGATCCAGCCTTCGAGTTTTCCATGTGGTTGCTAATAATAAGGGGAATAATACTCCTGATGAGCACTGAGGGCCACATCTAACTAGAGGAACGTGACTCTGATGCCTTTGAGCAGTGCGAACATCCCCGTGCACTGTGCATCCGCAGAACCACAAGCTAATCGTTGTTATGTGCCAAATAGCATATTGGCAGGATTTATACGGCAAAGCCCCTGGCATCATGAAAACCCTAACCCCAAATGCTCTTCTTTGGCAAAAGGAAAGAAATTTGGACTCTGGGCTACTCTTGCTATTAGATAACTGTCAGATCAAATATTTACAGGGACCATATTGTTTAGATTTTTCTTCATCCTGTTACTCTCAGCCAATCTGAACACAGAGCAGCTGGGATTTGTTTACCCACCAAGAACTGAATCTCAGGCAGGTTATGCAGGTTTTATATTCTCACTGGCAAATGAGGATGTATGGGAAGTCATTGATACCCAAGGCAGTGTAGATCAACGTGTCTGTTTCTGTGCCAGTTTCCAACGTTTGGTATAGTTCACCTCCCCCGACACTACTTCATTTTTCTTGACAATCGGACAAAGATTTTGAGGTGTTATGAGACTTGAGAATGTTTCAGTCTGCGATCTTTGTATTTCTCGATCTTGGACTAATTTATTTTTATTCCAGTTTTTATTGGAATAAAAACCCAAACCCAGCATAGGATTCCAGAGTAGATATCCCATGTAGCTTTCATATACAAATAATTGTCTTATTGACATGACTCTGTCCTATCATGCTAACAGTAAATCAAATCCATGTGCCCCCCTCCCTATTTTCCTGGTTAGATTTACTAATAAAAATACCTTATGGCTAGGAATGAATTGCAACAGCATTTCGAAAGGCTGGTGGAATGTGCAAAGTGCAGAGATGCTGTGGGATGCCCTGGCCAGACATACGTGCCCCTGACGTCTCTGCCAGCTGTTGAAAAGTGATAGCAACCAGCTGGCTGGTTACAGATCTGGTGATGTGATGAAGAATAAAAGAGAAAATAAGGCAATAAAAGGAAAATCTGAAATGATCACCATCTGTTTCGGAAACATCATACCTGTTAAAAAACGGATTTTCATTTTGTTCTCCTTGGCTGGTTCAGTTCATTGGGTGGGCTGGACCCGGAGATTATAAAGTATTTCACCTTGGTTCAATCTATTGAACAGAAAAGTATTCACTTGAATTATTTTGAATTTGAACCATTTGAGAAGAAGCTTGCTGCAGGGGGCCTTCTTTGGAAAGCCAAAAGGGGAAGAAGACTGCCCCATAACGTGGTGTGCCCCTCCCAAAAGTGTAACAGCTACTCATACCGAACTCTAATCTGGCATCAGAATTGTCTTGTGAGACTGTGGCAAAGCCCAAATCAACCTGGCTCTACGGTGCAATTTCTCCCATGTAGGCACGGGACCTCGAGAGCAGCTAGACACATTCTTGACTCAGACTTCTGCCTTTGGAAAACATATTGGATGCTCCCGCGCTGGCCTTTTGACTGCGTAGAGCCTTGCCCATGTGTTAGGATGGCAGCGTGCCTGTGCACAAAGTGTTATGCCAGTTTCACAGAGGTAGAAGTGCCAAGCAAAATGGACTTGGCTGGGCAGGCTGCAAAGCTCTCGGAGTGTGCTGCGAGGCTGCAGTAAGTCTTTTTTGGTAACAAGAATGTCAGAGGAGTAGGATTAGTCTGTTCTCGTGTTTGTTGACATCCGTATGCTGAAGGAGGTAGTTCAGGAAGGAAAGGCAAGTTTCTGTGTGTGCATTGCTGATGCTGGGCAGAGTTGTCGAGGCAAGACTCTGGTATTAAGTTGTAGGCTGCTCTTGGCAGTCTATATGGGAAAGAGCCATGGGACACAATTCCTTTATGTTCACGGCTGGATTGCTGCTACACCCTTCATCTGCCCCCCTGTTTGGTGTAGTCAGGGAAGGGTCTGATTCCTCTCATGTGTAGGAAGCTGAAGAAACAGAAAGGGAGACTTCAATGAGGCCTTGATATTTGCCTGTGCTCTGGTTTCCATGAAGCCTCAGAGACTATGGCACTGTTGGCTACAGCCAGGCTGTGGGAAAGCCTACCTGCCCAGCGTGTGTCAGCGACTGCAAAGCACCATTGGATGAATAAATTCACATGAGTGTCCCTTTAATGGCATCACCACTTCAGAAAAGCCTTTCCTTGTGTACCAATAGCAGTTTGCCCTCAGCAGCTTGCAGTGGTAGCCGGGGTGGTTTTCTAGTGTCCGTGTTAAGTCCCTCAAACTGAGAGACAGCAGGGTAGAAGTGCTGGCTCTCTTTACAGGACTGTGGGAAACACTACTCCTTCTGCCCTGGAGCGTAGGTAACCTAAATGTGATGTATCCAAATAGAGATCATGATAAATCATCGTTTGGAATAGGGAATGATTAAAAAGAGAGGGGATCTTTTTGCCTGATAGCTCTGTGTGTATGGAGCCACAGAGGGGGCAAGAACCATCAGTCAGGTGAGTGAACACAGCCCCTCGTATTTAGGCCCAGAGCAGGAGAAGGGCATCCCTGCAATGCGTAGGTTTGTTTTTAGCAGAAAGTGTCAACATTTCATCTTACCTGTGCATAAGTGCCTAACAACACCTGCAGAGGAACCCGAGAGCTCTATCCCATTTGTTAGATAAAAATAATTTAAAATAATTATTTTTGTTTGGTTTTTTCTTAACATTTTAATGTTTTTTTCACAATTCAATATGTTCCTTTCTAGATGACACCACTGATAAACCAGGCCTGTGACATCCTGCTGTGTAACTTGAAAGTCTACGCAGATTCTGGCAAAGCTTTTGATATCCAGAGGTATGTTCAACATGCCAAAAATTAGTAGCAGATTAAAAAAAGAAAAATCTCAATAGCAGCAGTTATTCTAAATCCACACGTACTGTATAAAAGATTTTTTTTCCTCCCACACTTTTTAAAGTGGAGATCATAGTTTAATAGAGGGTGTGTCTGATGAATGCTTTTTCTTCCTGGGGACAGCCATTGCATACTTGAAAAATAAAATTGGTAAAGCATGTAATGTATTTCTGGCAGTTATTTAATGAAGTTTTAACAGCTGGAAGCACAAAGCAAGGCTGCATCAGTCCCTGTCCAGTCTGTTCTCTACAGGCTGCCAATAATGTACAAATATAAGAATTGATCTAGTATCAAATATATCTAGTCCATCATGGTTTTGCTTTTAATTCTTATATGAGATTTTTTTGAGCACTTAATCATTCTTACCCCATTCTTCATAGCCCCCTCTCATGGCACGAGATTTTTGTGAAACAACAGGATCAGTACTCCAGATGAAAATGCACCATTGATTTATAAAATGACATTTTAATATTTCCCATATTGTGCTTTTTCTCATTTCCTATGCATTTAATATCCTATTATCTTTTTTGTTGCTTTTTCATCAGTGGTCCTCACTGAGCTGTTCACAACACTGTCTAGTCCCTTCTCTGAGTGGATGCATTTCCTCTAAGACCCTGGGTTGTAGTTCAAATGCATTCTTTCTAACAGCACTATTTTTGCTTCATTTTGATTACACTTCATTTGCTGGGTTGGTCTGTGCCCTCTGAAGTTCTTCATGATTTTTTCCAAACGGAAGCAGCATAAACAATATTGTTTCATCAGAAGAAATGGATATTTAACCATAATTTATTCATATTTTTTCAAGTACATGTACACATGCAGATGCAAGTGTGTGTGCGTGCACAGAGATCACTTTATTAAACAGCTGAGGAAATGCTATGAAACCTCAAGATACGTTATACTAGCCTGGTGCTGTGATGAAAATTGACCTTTTCAATCCTTCCAGACTTTTCCCTTTTTTCCATTTGTCCTTTGTCTTTGTCTGGTCTTTTAGCTATTGATCCATTATAGGGTTTCACCTCTCAAGAGACACTTTGGAAAAGGCCTTTTGAAAGTATAAATGAATGATGTTGCCCATCTTGGAACATGATCTTCCAGTTGTTTTACCATACTACCATTTCAGCAGGTTTGACATATTTATAAATGTGATTCCTGTCCTACTGCAGTTTCACAGAATCCTCTTGGGAGTTGTTTTTTTGGCTGTAAATACCCTCTCTGTAACCTCCTGTGACCTTAGTTATCTTTAGCTGTTTTGTGTTTTGCCAACAACTCAAAATTTAATTTTTAAGGGTTTTTTTTTTTAGTACCTTGGAGAGGTAGATGATTGAGTGCTTCTGAAACTATTGTTTTACAGCAATGCCCCTTCATTTAACATTTTTAATTCTGATAATGCTTTTTTTGTGTGTGGGTGTGTGTGTCTGTATTTGTAAGAGTGGAAGACCAAAAGAACTTACTTAGCTCTGCAGTATTGTTGTTATCTTTCAAATCTGCTCTGGTGTGATCAGAATGGCAGCTCCCAAAGATCAGAGTTTAGAAATCCTGCTTCACATAATACATGCAGGATATAATGGGCCTGACTCCTGTCCTTCTCTTCACACGTGCTCGCTCAGGTTACACCACTAGAGATTGGCATTAACCTTTTATAAGGATCATGGAGGTACAGTCATTGCAGAGTTTACCACAGATCAGAAGAATCAAATTCCGAGGATATTTTGCATTCTCAGTCCACTTATGTCAAAACTAAATAGAGCTGCTAAAGCCCAGTAGGAAAAGAAGGCTGGTAAGACAACTGGATAGATGGTCACATATGCAGGGAGTTTGAGTTTCTAGATCATGGTCCACAGACCATTTGTAATTCTCAAAGCACTTGCTGCTGCTCTGCAGAGATACAGATTTCACATGGTGGAAGTTCCTCTTGGTTTGCCCACAGAGTTACATTACAAAGGAGGTTTGAAGAAGGAAATCCTTAAACGCATTCATTTTACTTGAGAACCTCTTGTCTCTGAGAGTTTAGACTGGAAGGGTAGTGGGTGGGGTTTTTGCAGTTTAAAATGAGAAAGGAGTGATCTCATTTATTATGATGCATACGAAGAAAATGCTCATGAATCTCTGATGTGTTGCATTTGATTTCTAGGTAATAACAAATTAAACTGTTTTTAATAAATTTTTAGTAGAATTACTGAGCTATATGAAAATATGTTCACTCTGTAGGTGTAGAGAAGGTGATCATTATCAAGCATCAGCATTTGTCAGAATGATGGAAACATCTCTTGTTGGTGAAGCTCAAATCTAAAAGCAAAAAGAAACTTGGTGGCAAAAATTAATGCTATGTGATGTTTGTAGAAGCAAGATATTAATATTAATGCATATGTGATTTGTAGATAACGATTTATCGTTCTTCAATTAAATGCAGGTGTTACAACTGCTTTACCTTGGATGTCGTTGGTAGCGTAGCTTTTGGAATTGAGGTGGATTCTCAGAAGAATCCTGATGACCCCTTTGTGAAGAATTGCAGAACATTCTTTGAAATGTCTTTGTTTAAACCTCTGCTCATTCTAATCCGTGAGTACAGTCTACCTTTGTCTACTTTCTTGTGTGATTTCCTAGAAGTCATACTCAAATTGCAAAACACGCTGAAGCCAGAGCAGGAAGTTTTACAGCCGATGTTATCTGAGGTGTTCAGAATGCAACCTTAAGGCCAATGCTTCCCTTGAGATTTCCACCATATGCTCTACAGGTCTTGTCACCATTAAGGAAACTTACCCCAGAAATGGAGAATCCAGGAACACAATGCTCCAGGGTCATCTGAGGAAACTTTCAGGGTCCTGCAGTTTCTACAACATTTTTTAATTACACTTCTCGCTAAAGCAGAGTAACTGCCCTTTGGAACCTAAGCATGAAGTTTTTGTGCACTTGGCTTGCTTAGCAGAGATTGAAATCCCATCCATTAACAACGCACTAAAGAAAAGAGGTGGAGGAGCATAAACAGATGTGTTTTGGACAGTGGCAGCAGCATCACTGAGGGCTCTAAAGGATAAAGATGACAAATGTCATGAAGAGAATGCATTTGTTTTCAGGTGAATAGACAATGCAAGAGTGGGGTGTAAAGCCACGTAGTTCTAGGGCATGAAAGCCAAGGCTTCATGGTGGTGATGGTCTTGTTAATTCAAGGGCAATAAGAATCACAGCTGAGGAGGCCACAGCACAATCAAGGCTTTTGAGGTTTTATCATCTTCTTATCTAGACCTGCACACAGTGGTATCAGGTGGCACAGTGGCAAAGTTTCCTGTGCCCATCTGATCCTGCTGGCATTGCAGATTGCACCTGTACTCGCAGTGCATCAACTGTTTCCTTCTGGAGTTGTGTATCCAAATTGCCCTGGGGTTAATGTTTAACCTGATTGCAAAATGTGATTTGTGACCAATTTCTTAAGGGACAGAAATGTGCCCCTATACATCTAAGAACCTGTCCTTCATTGAAGAAAGTTTCTGTAGGGTTTCGGGTTGGATTCCTCGGTTCAACTCTTTCTGCTCATTCATTAATGTGGTCCGAATTTCCGCAATGTAGTTGCCCTGTTGGCAGGACAGGGATTTTTCAATGATTGATTTGTAAGTCTTAAGTTATTCATAAGTTAATGAGGGGTTTATTAGGATGTAGGACTTGACTCAGGTTTCTAGTTCCTGGCTAAAAAAGCCAAGGACTGGAGACCATCCTTGTGAGAACATCCCACTTCCACAGTCTGTGGCCTGTTTAGAGAAGCGAAATAAATAGAATTATAGGATAGTCTGTTGGAAGTGACCTTTGAAAGTCTTTTAGTCCAATACCCTGCAATGAGCAGGGACATCTTCCAGGTCAGTTTGCTCAGAGCCCTGTCCATCCTGGCCTTGAATGTTTCCGGGGATGGGGCATCCACCA
Organism: Dasyornis broadbenti; assembly: GCA_013397935.1. Taxonomy (NCBI): domain Eukaryota; kingdom Metazoa; phylum Chordata; class Aves; order Passeriformes; family Dasyornithidae; genus Dasyornis; species Dasyornis broadbenti. The sequence continues at coordinate 669,369 of VZRN01006297.1, read as the reverse complement.
CCTCTCTGGGCAACCTGTACCAGTGTTTCACAAGCTTCATTGTAAAAACTTCCTTATCTCTAATTTGAACTGGCCCTCTTTTAATTTAGAACCCATAGCCTCTGTCCTATTGCAAGAGGCCCTGCTAAAGAGCCCCATCCCTCTTATACATCCCAAATAGTGGAGAATTGTAGATGAGAATGAACGCTACACAATTCTTCAGGCTGGTGCCATGAGCTGCTAGGCCAGTTCGAGATCCCCCACCTTCTCTGTGTAATTGTTCGAGTGGGCAGGGCAAATAATGCTCCCCTTTGTGGTGGTGGCTCTGTGACATCAGAAAGCTGAACCAAAATCCTGAAGCATCGTGGAAACAAGCTTGGAAAGCATCTGCCTGGCAAGAGAGTCCTGGCCAGCATGACATTTCCAAAAGGAAATCCTTTACCAACCTATGGGGGTGGAAGAAAAAGAGGGAGAGGAAGAGAGGAAAAATCAGTTTTCACCAAAGGAACACATCCCACTTGATGAGTTTTATAACATTAATGGAAGTGGGAGAACACTATTATATGCCTTCACAGTCTGATTCAACATTTTCTTCTTAAAATCTCTTGCAGTTTCTTTCCCATTCATAATGATTCCATTGCTACGCATTTTTCCCAACAAGAAACAAAAGGAACTGAATGGATTTTTTATCCAAACCATAAAAAATGCAATTGTCTACAGACACCAGCAAGATGCAGCTGAGGTAAGGCTATTTCTGTGATAAATATATGGATAAGCAAATGTTTTGAGGAAAAATGAAAGTGGCATAAACTTCGGTTTAAAAATCAAACTCAGTCTGTTTGAACATTCAAAGTGTTTTAGTGAAGATTTGATTAATTTTTAGCTTTATGTGCCATCAGGCAGATTTGTTAACGCATTACAAGATTGCGTCTCTTAGTATTTCTGTTCAAGTAAGGATGAAGAAAATTTAAATCTGGGATGACTTTTCAAATCTCTAGTATCTGAACCGAGAAGGAAGGGTTCAGCCTGTGGAATTTTTCCTCCTCTTATGGTCAGGGCTACACTACTTTTCCATAAGGACCAGAGGAAGAGAAGCCCCCCCTGAGTGTTTCAACCCAGTCTCTCCCTAGGAGCTGAGGCAGGTTTTGTGGAGTCCTGGGACAGTCCCTGCTGCTGGGGAACACGGAAAGATCCTGAATGTCTGGTTAGAGCCGTCACTTGGTGTTGAGGTGGATAAACAGAAAGGTAGTAAATACCACCTGAAGTATGCAAACAAATGGTTACCCATTGTTAGCAGATCATTTGTTACCACTTTTGTTTGGACGTGAGGCCGTCTGAGGAGTTTTTTTTGTGGGTTTTTTTTTTTTAATCACTGTTGTTTTATGAAGTATGTGAAGGCACATACATTTTTATGAAAGTCTCTCTATTTTTGGTATACAAAGCATTTGGAACGTAGGCCTGTGCTTTGGTTCTATGATAAAAAAGTTCTTCTTTTGTCCAAAAAGACAAGTGTGAAAGGAAATGAAATCCCAAGATTTCTTTTGCTTTTGTTATCTTTCCTTCCTTTTCCTTCCTTTTCCTTCCTTTGTGTTAAGTTTTATTTGATTTCGTTTCATTCCTTGACTTCTCATTTCATTCCTTTCATGAAATGTAATCCCAAAATTTCATTTCACTTCACTTTGTTACATTTATAATTTAATTAACTTTTTTTTCATTTCATTCTTTCATTTGTCATTTCATTTCCTTTCATGAAAAGAAAACCCATTTTGTGAAAGGAAAGGAAAAGAAATCTCAAGATTTCATCTATTTCCATTTTGTTACATTTCCTTTCATTTCTTTACACTTCATTTCACTTCATTTCATTCCAAATAATTTCAATTCATTCCACTAAGTTTCATTTCATTCATTCCTTGATTTTTCATTTCAGTTTCATTCATGAAAAGAAATCCCAAGATTTCATTTAATTTCATTATGTTTCATTGAATTTCTTTTAATTTTTAATTTTTTTAAAAATTTCATTTCATTTCCCTTTATTCCATGATGTTTAATTTAATTTAATTATTTGATTTGTAATTTCTTTTCCTTTCATGAAATGAAATTCATTTCATGATAGGCAATGAAATCTTGAGATTTCATTTAATTTCATTTTTTTAGGTTTACTTTCATTTCTATTATTTTTTTTAGTTTCTTTTTTTTTTTTTCATTTCACTTCATTTTCTTTTATTGTGTGAAGTTCCATTCCATTTCCTTTCATGAAGGAAAATGGATGTGTAGTGGGAAACAAAGTATATTGGTGATAATTTCATTTTTAAGGTAACTAATACAGATTTTTGCACAACAATTGACATGAAACACACAACATCCACATAAAGGAAGCTGTTTAATATTAAAGTGTAAAGGATGTTTCTTACCACTCTGGGATGAAGAGTGATGCTGATGGAGTAACAGCACAGGTGAGAATGGATGCTCCCAATTTTTCTCACAGCTTGGCCCCACAGCTGCCACTTTTCAGGATAAAATGGATTTTAGTTTACCCTGCATTACTTCCAGGACACATTTAAAAATAAAATTTATATTCAAAGACATTGCTGCTCTTTGACTTTTTCTGCAGTGATGTCTCACTTCTCCGTTGCTGCAGTTTATCACTGTGTGCTGCTTGTGGATCCTTCAGCCCACCTTGATCAGTGTTTGCCCCCACCAGCCTTCAGGTCTTTGTCCTTTGCATCCAAAACGTGGTGAGCACCACGGACTGGCCACAAACAGCTCCTGATTCGTGAACATCGTTCCTGGCCCAGGCTGGGTGCTGGAGAATATTTTCTGACAGTGGTGATGTCTATAAACTGCTTGCAGGCACCTCATTTCTGCTGCACAGGTCCGGTGTGAACTTTTAATGGCATACAGATGTGGCTGTGTGTACGGACGGTTTTAAATCAAAGATTCATGTCAAAGGCGTCTGCTTGGAAAGTCTATTTTGTGTATCAGTTATCAAAGGATAAAAGGGACAATGAAACAATCTGATGTGGATTAAAAGTGTTTGCTTTATTAACCATTATGAATAAAATGCAGTGTGTTTCTGTGGCTGTAGCATCGAGGGGATCGATCATGGGCTAAGTCCTTCACTGTGCTGGAGCTGGTCACTCCCTGAAACAGGGGAGAACACAGAAAAGTGAGATTGCAGTGACAAGATCAAGAGACAGAAATCTCTGCCTATGCAGCCCGTTTGCAGGTCTCAGTGGCTGATGGAGCAGGGGCTTAAGGTTCTGTTGGAAGGGATATTGGGAGGTGTTGGAAGGGATACTGGGAGGTGCTGGAAGGGATAACACATGGCAGGAGCTGCCCAACACCAGGACAATGTGGGGGAAAGTGCAAGGCCCATGTTTGCCCTCACAGTGTGTGCACAAGACCACGACTGCCTGTGGACCCGTCTGCTCCTGGACTTTTGCCGAGTTTGCAAAATTGGCATATGGGAACTATTTCAAGTGCTAGGAGTTAGACACTTAGGGCCAGATTTCTGAGGGCAAATTAAGTCCCCTTTGCAGTTCAGGGTCATTATTGTGGCTTTCAAAAGTGACTGGAAAGTTTGGAGCTTTCTTTTTCCCCATTTTCACTGCCTGTCTCGTTACATGCTCTTAGAATTTTGACTATTTTACGTTGGTGGCAAATGAGTCTTGTTACAAATAGAGGCAACTAAAGTTTGCCAGAGACATAAAAATGGTGTGTGAAACAGATCAAAATGCAGCTTTTTTCAATTTAATGCAGAAATTAAATCTGTAGAGATTAGGTGTCCCAGATAGCCCTGCATGCGAAGGAGAATTATGTCCTGTATCCTAGGTCTCCATTGATGAAATCTACCCAACTGCAACCAGCTGGAATTTTGGCACTGAATTTCAATAAGGCCAAGATATAACTAGCAGCTACTGATTCTTTGTGCTAATAATGAGAGCTATAAGCAAAATCTTATGGTCTCCCTGAGGTGCATTAGGCCAATGGGTATTCCTTAGTTTGCCACATTCCTAGGTGTTACATTGTGTGCATCTTTTACTCCCCATTGATTTTATCACCATTAAAAATGCTTTTGGGTTCTTTTCTTGAGGGTAGGGGGTGGGGAGCACAAAAAAAAAAAAAAAGCCTTTGGAACAAACTGTAAAACAATGAAAAGCTCCACGACAGTGATTCGGCTGAAGCTTGTCTTCCTCTCATCTGCATCTAATGTGAACAAAGAATAAGGAAAGGCCAAAAAAAACAATGTGACAAGCAAAGTCAGCCTGTTATCATCCCTGTTCTATCAGTAAATGAAACAATGCTTCTGAATGCCTAAAGATAATCCCATGGGTAGATAGTAATTTTACAGCCAGGTTTAGATCTAATAATACGCTTACAGCTTATATGAGATCTGTGATGTCACTTTCTCTCATCCCGGCAGTTAGTGGTGCAGATGTCATTTTAATTATATATTATCTTTCTGTGGTCACTCGAATAATTTTAGTCCTGGATATTCCACTCATTTGGCTTATGTACAAAAACATTTAATGGTTGTACTTTAGAAATTTTAATATATTACATTTATTCATGGATTCAAATTATTGTAAAAGGCTTTTCCCACTATTTACAGAAGAGCAAATTTACCTTGCTCAGAAGAAACAGCACAAATTTAATGCACCACTTAACACCTACTTTAAAGACTCTAGCAAGATTTAAGTGTTCAAATACCTTATCCTGATTATCTGCCCAGGTTTAAATTTTTCCCAGAGGCAAAATGTTCCCAAAGACAGGGCAGATAGACTATTTGTTTACTTCAATAAATGATACTTTGATAAATTTTCATTTAATAATCTGATATGCAAATTGTTTTCATGTAAGAGCTGTTTTTATATCATGTTACAGCTCAGTTCTTAACCTACTACTTTCTTCTAAATTATGATGTCTAGATGAAGGAATCTTGCATAGTGCTCAAAACTGAGACTCCTCTCTAAAACTGTGGGTTGAAACTAAGCCCCATGTCAGCAGATGAAACTCCAGAGTTTCATTTGTAACCCATAGTAATAACAACAATTGGAATGTAACAATCTAAGGATATTGCAGAGCATTATTTTCGGAAAATCACAACAGTTCTGTGGGAAAATCCAGTACTGAAAATACACACCCTTTAACAAGGAGAACTAGAGAATTCATAGAGGCTTCGACACATTCTTCTGACATTTCCTGATCTCTCCAGTCTGCTGTGAATGCGTAATTCAAGGTCACAGATCCATGCTAGCCCAGTAGTGATCTGATGATTCTGATGATCATCAGCTGCATCTTGGTGGTCTCAAGCCAATTTGGAATGAGGGGGTGACAAAGCACAGGGAAGTACCCCCGGATCTATTCATTGCCATCTCAGTTTGCAGTTCAGCCAGTCTGGCTGGGGAGCTGAACTGAATTTTGAGTAGTTCCGAAACTAAGGTGTTTAAATACCTGCAGAAGGGGGTGGGCTGCTTTTGCTCTATGGACTAGCAACAGAAATGTGCTCCAAAGAAGAGGTATCTTTTAATGTCTTTCTGGGAAATTATGGCCTGGTTAGAACTTGAATCTCTGGAACACCGATTCCCAGGGAAAAACATGCAATGATCTCCCCTAAGGGGAAGAGGGACGTGTGTGTGTGTACCTGCATTCTGGAGGATAAGGGACAATCTGAAAACCTAATTACTGTGACACTCTGTTCTTTTCTCTTCCTTCCCCAGCAGTTCCCTGGAGTCTTTCCTTTTCATGAACTAATGAACTATTTTATTCAAGAGCTGCTTGAAATGAGTTGAGCAGAGGTAATCCTCCTGAAAAAGTCTGATCCTCTCCTTGTCAGGGGAAAACTATACAATTACAAAGAAAACTTAGTTAAAAATTTGCTAAATACTATGTACATTCCAGGAGCTACGTGTGTGTTTGAACTGTGTAAATGCAGTACAGATGTTAAAAAGTAAATATTTTTCTACGGAAACAGCAGATGGGAGGATTAGACACTTTCTAATAGTGTGCAGCATTCTTGCCTTTGTAGAAAACCAAGCAAAATTTGTTTCTGTTTGGAAGAAGGTGGTGTCCATTTAAGGATACACACTCTCTGGCAATATTAAATAATCTATTTTTATCAATTATTAAAGTCAGTAAAACAAAGGATTAGTCTTATCCTTTTGTTTTTCTAAGTTTGTTGGAGGGCTGCTGTGATTCTGTTCTGCTGGGCTGTTCTCACAATTTGATCATCCCATGATCCACTGCCTTTGTCAGGTGGAAATGTGAAGTGGACTTTCCAGAAAGACAAATGTGTGTCTTAAAGATATAGAGGAAATTTGGGCTAAATGTGGAGTTGAACACAATTCTCAAGCCTCCATTTCTGCTGCTTTTAGCAGAAGTGTATAATTGTGCTAGAATATGTTAAAAACCTTTTGAACATTAAATCTGGTGTCCTTGGTTGGGCAGCATACAATGATTTTGAGGGAAAAAATGAGTAGCATTATATTAAAAGGCATTTTAGTTATTCACCTTCTTGTAAATGTCAAACAATTAGCTTATGTTTTAAATTGTGACCCTTCCCACATTTGCAGAAAAATGTGTTGTTTTCTGTTTGTTTGTTTGTGGGGTGTTTTGGTTTTTGTTTGTTTTTTTGTTTCGTTGTTTTTTTGTTTGTGTGGGGGGTTTTTTTGGTTTTGTTTGAATTTTTTTTTGGTTGGTTGGTTTGGGTTTTTTTGTTTTAAAAGTTCATTTATTTATTTGTCTTAAAGATGTAATAAGTTTTATAACTTTCTCAGGATTCCTGAAGCGGGCATTTAAATATGACAAAGCAACAAAATCTTGAATGGAAATGGACTTGAAATCCCCATTACTTTTGGGCATCAGTTGAAATTTCTTGATCACCCTGTTGTTGTCTTTCCAAGAAGGAATTGCAGGCTCTGATTCTTTCTCTGATGCCTCCATCTCTCTCCATTCCTTTTTGGTCTCGTTGATTAGCCTGGTTCAGTCTTTGCATATCCACAGTTGCCAAGAATGATCCTGCAGATAGTACCAGGAAAATGTGAGTATCTGTGCAGGAAAAGCTACCTTCACTTTTTAAGAGGTGAGTGGTGGAGCTCCTTCAGAGGGCCTTCAAAAAAAATAGTGAGTGTGGCCCTTTCTGGGCAGAAAAGGGGAGGTTCAGATGCTCCCTGCAGCAGAATTAATCTGCAGGAAGTCACTAAGCCAACAGGATGCCTTCAGAGTTAAAAGGAGGAAGGATTTAAATGCTTCTGTCAATAAAGTTTGCGTGTATTTTCCTCCTTGTTTCACCAGCCGGTGTGGGAAGTGAAGATGGACATTTGGCTTTGCCAATCTGCAGCATATGAGAAACATTTTTTAATTGAGAAGGGTGGGATCTTTAGTGCTGAAAAAAGGCTTTTTCATCTAGAGGGAAAATAAATAAACCCACACGCTCAGTTGTTGGTAATGTCAAGGTTTTTAGTGACTTTTAAAAATTGTGTTTGCATGGTAAAATCAATCTCTTAAAATACTGTTTATCAAAAATCCAGGTCAAAACATAGCTTAAGGACTCTTCCAAATAATGTTTGCAGTAAAACTTCTCTGAAGAACTGAAAGAGGAAAGAATTGAAAGGCAAACCTGCCTTTTTCAAAGAAGCCACCCCATCACTGAAGGAGAGATGAAAAGTCCTCTTATTTTTATTTTATTTCCTTCTGGTTGCTGGTTGTTGTGGCTATATCCTGTTTTTCCTTTTCTTGATACCGAAGGGGATGGAGTGGTCACAACTCTATTTTACGTGCCCGTTAAAATAAGGTGAGCAAGAGCTCATTGTGCTTTCAAGGTGGGATCCAGGAAACACTGACCTTTGCCACAGAGTTTGGTGGTGGCTTGACCAGCACAAGCACAAAAGGAAAAAAAAAAAAAAAAAAGTGGTTGTTCCTTATAAGGGCCTGGGTCTCTTGCTTCTCCCTGCAATGCAGACCTGGCCCACCTCATCATGATTTTTTTGCTTTACCCTCCTTTATGCTGACATGGGGACCCTGTGCTTGCTGTCCAGAGTGAGGTTCAAACATTGCAAATCCTGTTTATGCCTGCGGTAATTCCCTGTAGGCAATAACGTCAGTGCTGGCCACTTGTCCCAGCCTGATCCTGTGCTCGTAATGAGTATTCGCAGCATGCATTTCAGTGTCTGATTAAATCTTTCTGAAAGGCCATCTGTTTGAGGAGGATGTGGCATTGGCTTTAATACTTTTTATACCTAGTGCTCAATGCTGCTCTTTCATGACCTTAGACATAAAGTTTGTCCCCTTGGTTAGTTAGCAACTTTCCTGATGCTCTTATCAGGGGAAAAAAGAATTTGAATCAGGGCTGTTGCAAGCTGGTGGGTCACCGTGGATATTTGGGGAAATGCTCCTGGGTGCTGAAGCCACAGAAATTTCACAAACCCAATGAGACTGTGTTGTGTCCAGGGCTGACAAAAAGGTCTCTATTTTCTGGAAAGGGAGTAAAGCACCTCCAGCTGCCTTTCTTTTGTAGCACTCAGAGCAGAATCTGATGTGGTCATGTATCTGTTGATACATGCCAAATCAGTAAGTAATCTGGCCTTTCTGCTGCGCATTTTCATCTGTGCAGAACAGCCAGCCTAAGCATTGTAAACCAGTCTTTCAGGGTCATCTTCCTATAGGCTTGCAAGCATAGTTTCCCCTTGTCATTCTGGTGGTATAAAGCAAATCTTGCCCAGCCTATCTTTTCCTGCTTCCTGTCATTTGTTTTCCTTCATGGCATGGTCTCAGAATTCACCCCTCCAGCTGAAAGGGAAGACTGTTACCCTGAGGTTGTGCACATTCCCTTTCTTTTGTAACTTGTTACTGTTCTTCATCTCTTCTCTGTGTTAGCCTTGCAGTGTGCTCCCCACAAGTTTCTCAGAAGATTCTGCTGGAGGTCACAGAAAGCCCTTCCTTTTCCTGCTTCATCTGTGATCTGGGTGTGGGGTTTACAACTAGCAAGCAAAAGGAATCTTGCATTAAATTAAATAATCTGGAGATTGATTTTCTGCACAGCAGAGTAGTGGTCTTTAATGCCAAGGGGGGATATAAGATTTAATCTTTGTTTACATAGTCTTTTTTTTTTAATCATTTTTACTCACTCTTCATCTAAATCTGCAAGGAGCCTATTACCTGGGACTGGGAATTTCACGTATTAATTTTATGTTGCTGTTCAGAGCAATAGCATGTTTGGGTACCTTCCCGCTACAAGCAGACTTTCTTCTGACATGTGTAACTAGAGCATAGTATCTAAATTCTTAATTTAGGAAAAAATCACAGATTTACTGACCTAATTGTAGTAACAGAGCTTTCCCTTTCTTTGTCATTTTTAACATACTTAGTTTTGTCTTTCACATTTCATCTTTTTTATTTTTTTTCCTTTTATCTGTTGTTGGTTCACCATTCTTCCTTCCTGAGTCACTTCCAGAACTAGAAGGGGAGTTGCAGCATTTGTGGTATTAGTGGGTGATCTTTGAATTTATCTCTTTTAGTCTCTCTGTGTCTCTGTTTACCTACAGTGACCTCTCTCAGCCCCACTCACCGCCTTCTTTTTCCAATACAGTATGACCTTTTCTGAAGCAGTTATGAAAAAGCTGTTCCATGCTATTTCATTCTTGTTCAACCATCTTGTCCATCTTCTGGCATGTTTTGATCTCTGGAGCTTTTTCCCTTGATCTGTCTCAGCTGTTGCCATCTACTTTGCACTCCTTTGATATTTCTCCCTTTTCTCTTGTGTCTACTCACCTTAGCAGATCCATACTCCTGCTTATAAGAGGCACTGCCGGTCCCTCTTGCCAGCAGGAGAAACGTTTATGTGGACCTGGATCCCAAGTGCACGAAGTTGCTTTTCTTTGTAACGTGGTGGCGAGTCAGTCTGACCATTTCCATGCAGAAAGGCCACCAGCTTTGTTTGCTGGGGCAATTCCCTTCTTGTTCCGTGTCCAGGCTGCCCCAGGGGCTGCCTCTCCCCACCTTTCCCCCCTCTCCCCACCTTCTGGAGCCAGCAGAGCTGGAGGCTTTCACCAGACTCCATCCGCTCCTGACCGTATCTGGATTTTGAGGAGAATTTAACATTAGAGTTACTTATTATGGAAAACAACAGATTGTCTGTCACTGGTAACCTCGAGGAGAGGCTTTCTGAAATGTGCCCTGGATGTCAGCTGGCTACGAGGCAGGAATCCCTGCGTGGTGTTTTCCGTCTGCCTTTTGTTAAGAGCAGCCTGAGCGATGGTGGCCATTCCTCTCCCTCCCGAAAATCCGCCAGGAAAATCCTGAATCCGGGGCACTGCACGGCAGCCCTGCCCTGGCTTCACAGCCTCTGAGTGCTCAGGGCCTTCTCCACTTTCTCCACGGCATCTACCCTTCATTCTCCCCTCCCGCTGGGATAAGCGAGCTGTATCTGAGGGAGACAGAGACTAAAGGGGAACTGAGCATCTCCTTTCTCTCTTCAACAGAAATTTACACTTTTTAATAATGTAATCTCAATTAAAAACATACCAATTAAAATGGGCTTTTTAGTAGCTCTCTGGGGAGCGGGAGCTATAATTCACATTAAAATGTAAAGCTTCAGAAGCAGGGAGAGCTAGGTGCATTGCAAGTGCCCAAATATTCAGTGATTTTAATTACAGTGGAAACTTGATAAATTGCTTTGTGCCACAATCCATTATTAACAGCTTAATGAATATCACTGCTGCCTCTTTTAAACTGCTCCACGGTGAAAATGATTGTCAGTGTTTCAGTTGTGAACTCTGATTTTTTTTGCATGTCTGCGTATTCGCCCCTTAGAAAGGAGAAGGTGGGTGAAAGTCTGCAGGTTTGGCTTTGGCTGATTTGAGGCTTGGAATTAGGCAAGTCCATTTGGAATGGTGAAATGTGAGCAGCGATTGTGCTCTGCTTTGAACAGGGACGAAACAATTTTTTCTTGACTGTTACTATGGCTGTAATTGTGCTGATGTTCTGATGCTACATATTTATGTGTCTATTTGTAGTAAAATGGTACCTTTCCCCCACTTTTCAAAGCAGCTTAATATTTCAAGGATAGAGGTTATTATTAGGAATGATACCATTTTAGATGCTGATAGCAGGTATAGTGGGCTTGTACTTGTGCCCCATGGAAATATTAACTCATAGGAATTTAAATAGCCATGGTCTGGCTTCTGTGCAATTTATTATTTCTTGTAAGTGCTCTGTTTTCCCTTGATCATGTGGTCTGAGCAGAGCGTCACAATCCCAAAATGGGGTTACTGCCAGGTGTTGACAGGGTCTTGACAAGATCTGAGTGAGCTGCAGGATGGATCTCAGGACAGACATGACTGGGAGATGCTCTTCTGGTTCAGAGAAGTCACAAGTCCCTATATGGGATAAACATGGTTTTTCTGAGTATCTTGGGGGTTTGCTATTATAATTCTAATTATGTTTTTCTGTAAAACAATGAAAACGTATTCACTTTCACCATCTCAGCAATGTTAACATTACTCATGATGATGTTAACTTGCACCCTGCCAAATACACAGAACTCTTCTGGGTCATTATATTGATAATTACACACAGGATTTTATTTTTCTTTCTTGTGAAAAATCTTTTGTTGACAGAGCAGTAATGCTGCCTGTAAGTTCCTTAAGTATTGCTCAGTCAGGGATATGTGAGATGTGGGAGATGTCCTCATATTTTTGGGGAGAAAGACAGCTCGTATTTGGCATTCTGTTAATATTTCTGTAGTTGTATTTTTTTATTTTTTATTTTTCAGTTTGACTTTAGGAGCCATTCCAGGCTATCATTTTTCATGCATCCCCATACCGGCAGAGGACAAACTGGCATGCAGTCTATAAAATGTCATCTAATTTTTCTTTTGTTCTTTAATTCACGCACACGTGCTCCGTCTGTGTGTTTATCAGTGCGCACAAAATGCCTATATTTGCAAGATAATAGCTGTGTAAATATTAGAAAGTCATGTTGAAACTCCGTGAAGGGAAGGAGATCGGGGGAGAATCCTTCCTGCTACCGAGGAGCCATCTATTGGATAAAACCCATAACTGAACCGAGCATCCGTGAAACTGTGGAGGATAACACAGTTTGTTATTGGTCACTGGTTAGCTGAAAATAATCCTTTCCTTCCCAGTGCTTTCACCCCCTGTGCTAGAAACCTGGATCCCTTCATGCACACAAGTCATGAGAGTCAGATATAGATGTGATTTATGTACTTTAGGTAAAAGCCAGTTTAATATAGCTGAAAATCCGGGATAAATCCTAATGTAGGGTGCAGGTGTGATCATGAATGGATAAGCCAGAAGTAGGATTGCCTGCCAGCAGTGGAGAACAGTTGCTTGAAGAAGTGATAAAGACAAATGTTTTTATTCCATATTGTTAATAGAGAATATAAATAACATTAACTGTACTTATTTTTTTTTTTAACAATATGTGCCATTTATGTCAGTCTCAAAATCATGATTAGTTTAGTTTGAAAAATTAAGGACATCACAAAACCAAGTGATGAGCTGTTCTTTCCCTCAAAACATATGCAATCTATATGTTGTGTGATGCAGAAGGAAAGGATCTTGAACAAACCCTGGGGAGAGATGAGGGAGGTCAGGATGTGAGCAGTAAATTCTGTGAATGGCCCCAAAATGTCCTGATGGCTCTTCAAAGTGAGTGGTGGGGCTTTGCATGAATGTTAAAAGGAGCATATGGGGCAGGAAGAACAAAAAGTAAGAAAGAAATCAACAAAAAGTAAGAAAGAAATCATGAGATTCCTGTGCATTTTCTTGAATGTCAGGCATCTGCTAAAACAAGAAATTATTATTAATCAGGAACTAAATTTAAGCAAATAAAATTGTAATCTGTGGCAAGCAGAAAGGAACAGGGGGCTGCCTGCACCAGCAGCCTTGAGTCAGCAATTTCAGTCAGCAGAGGGTCAAGCTCCTGGGTGTCAGACACTTAGCCTAAAACACTCCCTTCCTGCATCCTCCCTTCCTTGAGCAAATACCAGAGGGGAGGGAGGAGAGTCAGATGGGCTGGTGGGAGGCCAGACCAGCTTTGGGGGAGGATGCACGCTCACAGGGTGAAGCAGGGTGGGCAGCTTGCTGCAGCTTTGGGGATGGGTGCCTGTCCCACATGCTGCCAGGCATGGCTGGGCCTGGCCCAAGCTGTTCTTTTCCCCCATCACTCAGTTATTTCTTTTCTTGTCTTTCCACACTGTGTATTCTGATAATGCCACTCCTCCCCCTGCAAGCAGCAAAACACGTGTGGGGCAGGAGGAGCTCAGGTCCCGCACACACAAATCCAATATTTATTGTTTGCACTCTGATAATGCCAGGAGTCATTATCAGTGGTGTTATCCCAAATGTTTTGCAAATACAGAATGAGGAGGTTGCTGTTCGCTGGGATTTGCTACCAATGTCTCTTGCTCACTACGGTGCAGAGACTGGGAAAGCTGTTTGGGGCTCTCTACACTGAATTTTGGGCTGCTTTCTGAGCCTTCCCCATGTGTGCAGGTGATGGAGGGAGCTGTGCTGGTTGTACCCTGGTGCTGTGACCTGGGCTGAGGCTGCCAGCCCTGTGAGGCAGAGCTGCCAAGCAGATCCACAAACTACATGACATTTGTTTGCCATTAAACTGAATTTCTGCATGAAAACCCGAGTGCTTCTCTTAGATACCTGAGCCTGGTACTGGAGGGAAAGTGCCCAGAGCCAGACACAATGGCCAGTTCGTCAGGGCTGTAAATGAACCTGGCTGCAGACAATCCCTTGGATTTACACAGAGTTCCTGGCAGGGTTTCCAGCTCTCTAGGCAAGCTGTGGGTTTCTCTGTGGGCCCACACAGTTAGTGAAACAACCAAGCAGGAGTGTATCTTGTTTTTTCCAGTCCATAACTGTAGTGTCTCTTCATCCTACATATCCCTTCAGCCAAGTCAGGCCTCTGGCTAGGATCTTAAAACCAGTCTCACCCCAAAAGAGTTGTGAACACCTGCATTAAGATTCTGTCAACTAGAAACAGTTCTTTGCTTTCCCTTCATTCACTAACAATTAGATCTGAAATCCAAATTTATTTTCATCCCTGGTCTGTGTGGGACCATCTGGAGGAGGAGGCTGCTGTCTTTCCAGGCGTGAGCCCTCCAGTGCCGCTTGCAGCAGTATGAACAGGGGGTACATGGGTCGCTAACAAAACCTTGCCTTTAAGAGTTCCCTCCAGCTTTATTTTCAGGTTGAATTAGGCTTGCCCATCCCTCTGTAAGCTACTAATGCCTTTACTTTAACTTTGCATTTTGAAGGTCAGAAAGGTGCAAAATATTGGAGGAAGAAACCATCGGTATCTGTGCACTCTCCTCTCCCATGAATGGAGGCACTACTATGCGAAAATCATTTTATCATTTTCAGCAGTTTGATTTTTATGTTATCAACATGCTTTATTAAATATATATTGAAATTATATATACAAAAAATTGTATATAAAAAAGCATGGCCAGGCTGTGGAGTCGCAACCATTGTGGATGTAGTGACTGATTTACAGTATCTGTGGTGACTCACTGGAGGAGGGGAAACCTCTGCAGTGACGAAAAGGTCCAGTGCTGGGGTGGAGCGCCTGGGGATGCTGTGGGAAGCCAGGCCTTGCTGGGTTTTTAAGAACAGGTTAGACAAACAGCTGTCAGGGCTGGTTTGGCTGATGTTGCCCCGTGGCAAGGGGATGAAGCAGATAAGTTGCTGAGTTCCTTCCAGGGCTCCTTCCCCTTTATGATGATGCTTTTGCCTTAAACTCTTTGAGTCTGTGTAAATCTGTTTTCATCTTAGGTCTTAAAGGGTTTTCTGAGATCGTCATTAGCTTCTCTTCACGGTGTTTTATAAGATTTGATGTCTGTTGCACCGATTTTCAGACGGAGAAGCTGCACCAGTCATAATTGTGCTTTATAGGCAAAAAAGGCAGTGCAGCTTAAAGCGTCTCAGCTTCTGGGCAAGGGCAGTGCTTTAACCAGTAAATCATATTGGCCACTTTGCTGGTTTAGTGGCAAAGCCAGCCAATAAAATCCATATCATATTCTAATTTAGGCTTACTCCTGCCTTCATTTTTATTTTTATTTTTCAGTTTTTAAAAGAACATTGGTCACATAGAAAAGATATGATTTGTTACTATGTTTAACACTTCCTATTTTCTGGTGCCTTAATCTGTTTGCTGGTGTACCTGCCCCGCCTTTGGGCAGCTCTCATGCAGCATTATTGTAGGGACACTTTTCTTTCAGGTAGCGAGCAGAGGCATTGCTATGGCTTCTGACATCAAACGCAGAGTCACTGAGTGCTCACGGTGCTCTCTTACAGATGTGAACTACGGTCAAAAACTTGCATACAAGATTAGTGATGAGAATATACAAAAATATCAGGTCCAAAGTTACACAAACTCTTCTCTTTATTATAAATATTTTTCATAAATATAATTTATAATTATATAATTTATAGTATTAATTTAATGTATATTGTTTATTATACTATTAATTATTTTTATTATAATATAATTTTATTATAAATATTTTTCATAAATATAATTTATAATTATATAATTTATAGTATTAATTTAATGTATATTGTTTATTATACTATTAATTATTTTTATTATAATATAATTTTATTATAAATATTAAGATCAGATCAGGCCGGCAAAGGCTACTCCACCTTCCAAGTCGGCACTCAGTGAATTTTTCCCTTTTGCTGTAAATTTAGTCAGTTTTTAAATGCAAGTCATATTGCTTTGTAAGACCTGCCAGCCCTCAGACACTCGGCCCATTCACAATAAAAACCTTGCAGTGTTTTCTTCTGCTGATGTGAACAAATGCAAACAAAAGAGTTTTATCTGCCAGACTGAAAAGTCTCCCAGCCACTCTTGCGCAATGGCCTCTCAGTTGATTTCAGCTTCTGTGTCCAAGCACAAGGAAAAGGACATTCTCTCTGAAATGTTTTGGAATCAGATGTATTGGCAGAGAAACTGGCTGTTTTTGTGATTTCACAGAGAAACCGAACGGAACCCACAGGTGTTAGAGGTTGGATTTGATCCTTTCAAAGAAGTTTGGCAAAATGATGGTTTTAGTGGGACTGCATTTTCTTTTTCAAAAGGATCTGGGCAGCTACCGCAGTGTTTTACTGATAACATCCTGGTGGCACAGGTTTGTCTCACCTAAAAAGGTGGTTGCCAGAACAAGCTTATAAAAAGTGATCTGGACATACATTGATATAGCTGTGTTTGTACAAGTTTGCTGAAATAATAGGAGATGTGAGCTTTCTACCTGCTAGGTAAGGATTCTGAAGTCTGTCTTTTTTGGGCTTCCAGCAGAGCATTTGAGAAAGGCCAGGAGGGCCTGTGCAGTTTATTGTGAATGGTATTATGTTAGCAGCATCACATTT
The DNA here is from genome assembly GCA_013397935.1 of Dasyornis broadbenti. Lineage (NCBI taxonomy): Eukaryota > Metazoa > Chordata > Aves > Passeriformes > Dasyornithidae > Dasyornis > Dasyornis broadbenti. The sequence goes on along the minus strand of VZRN01006297.1, from coordinate 652,984 downwards.
GTGTGACTTTCACACCACAGCAAGTGCTTTACGGTCTACCGACCAATTATGTCATTTGTTTTGTTTCCTTGATTCATCATAAAGTAGATTTTTGTCTTTCTGGCCTCTTTTTAACTCAAAATGGAGATCTGAACTATCAGAGTGGTGCAAAATTTGAGTACAATTTGCAGAAAACATGGTTGAAATCAAAGCATTAAGAACTAAAATTCAAACTGATGTATATTTGGTAGTTTTCCTTAAGTAATATTTTACTTAAGAGTAGTTGAGCAGCTTAATGTCTCTACCAAAAGCATGACCCAAGGGTCCCCTGGATGCCCACAGCACGGTGAATTTGCCAGAGGGTCAGCTGGCATGCCGATCTTAGATATGAAAACACAGCTCCATGTTTAGGATGGAGAGAGCTGGAGAATTCTCCACCCCCAGGACCCTCTCCTGCGAGAAAAGTCACGCTGCATCTCGCATGTGAGCGCTACATCTCTCTTCTTCTGACAGCTGCAGAACTTAAAAGCAGGGATTTGAGGAGGGGAGGTGGATCCTGGCCTTCCCCAGCACTGCACACGTCTCTTCTTCCAGCACGGAAGAATTTCGCTCGTTACGCTCTGTGCAGAGCGATTTCTCCGCATGGCCAGGTGATGTTTAAGGAGACTAATGAGAGGGATGATACGGCCCAGAACACCGGTGTCAGGAAATATCCCGCAAGGTGTCTATCTTGGGCGAGCTGGAAGCAGGGCTTGTCTTATTATACATTTCAAAGGGGATGTCTGTGTCACCACCAGGTTAGACAAGCACCCTGGACCTCACTGCATTCAAATGATGTATTTTTTTTTTTTT
>VZRN01006297.1:617839-652148 GCA_013397935.1 Dasyornis broadbenti | reverse complement strand
TTTTTTTTTTTTTTTTCAAATCGTAGCTTTCCATTCAATTATCATCGGCTTAATGACAGGCTCTGTGTTGTGTGTGGGCAAATCAAGAGTCCGTGGCATTAGCACACCATTCTTTTGTGGCAGGAATTTGTTTCTGAGGCCATTGTAACATAACTATGCAAGTGTCAGAGGACAGGATGGAGGCTATTATGGGCTTCTGCTTTTTGTGAGGAAAATCAAACAAATGTTCCCGGATGGAAAGAGGAAGGCAGCAGCTGGATGTGATGACTAAAGAATGTTTTTGTGCAGTGGCTCTCTAAGTACCTGGTCTGTTGTCAAACTGAAAAAAAATGCCTTTTTTAATATTTTTTTTTCCCCTTCTGCTGTCAACTGAAGTGGAGAAACCGCCCCTGTGAATTTTCATGAGATGCCTTTTCCTTATTTCTAGCACTTAACAATTCAATTATGTCTGGGTTTGTGCTAGTATTTGCCTCTATTGCCATTGTTAGGTTTTGGAATCAGAGCGATTTTTCCATCCTGATGGTGCGGAAAATATATGTTTCATTATGACTTGTTATAACCCTGGAAATCTCTTCTCTCGCTTGGGTTGATGAAGATTTTTTATGTGGCACTCTATGCTGATGCCTAAAGTGGAGTAGAATGAAGCATAAGGAAGAGAAGCTTTGCTAAAATATCGCTCCTTCCACCGTGTAGAATTATCTCGGAAAAAAACCTTGCTTCTCTCTAATGTTATGCTTTTTTTCCCCCCTACTATTATTCCAGTAGTTTTTACAAATGAATGTTGTTTTTGCAAGGTTTGTTGATGAAGCCATTGCTCTTAGCAGCCCCTGCTCACCTGTGAGCAGATGCCATGGCTCAGAGCAGGTATCCAGTTGTTTCTTGTTAGGATGACCTTAAAACAGATTCTGCAACAAGACAAGCTTTTAAATTCCTAACCAAATATATTATGTGAGTAATAAAAAGAGCTCCTCAAAATGGCCACAGAGGCATTTCAGAGCACATTCCTGGGAATATTCACTTGTGCTAGTATTCATAAAGTTTGCTTTCAGCAAAAATTCTCATGAATGAAATTTTATTCACTAGTCATTATGATTATTACTTTGCTATCACAGCAATAACACAATGCTTTGTATAAGGCCAGGACCTGATTTTGTTTAAGGCTGGAGAAACATCTCACAGGGTCTCCAGAGGGTGTATTGTCTAAATATAAGACCAGGCTTGTCTAACAGCTCATGGCTGGGAACAGCAAACCCTCAGAGGGCAATGGTTTGTTTACAAGAAGATTCACAGCTAGAGAAGGATGGATGCAGAACCATAGCAAATGTTATACCTTTTGAGCTACAGAGTTACAATTCCACAGAATATGAATGTGATAATACATTTTTATGTTATAAAGGCAGTTTAGGTGATGGTGGTTAGTCTTGCAGATAAAGACACAATCTCCACAGATGCGGTTCATTACTACATTGAATTAGTTTACCCACACACTAATGAACACACTGGAACTGGGCTCTCTTGGTTGTTGTTTTATTTTGTTTGTTTGGTTGGTTTGGTTTTTTGTTTTTGGTTTTTGTTGTTGTTGTTTTGGGGTTTTTTTTAATTTTAAAAATGGCCTAATATAAATTTATGTAGCAGGGAAATCCCTGAAGCACAGGCTATGCCAAAGAGTTGGACTCTGAGTTGTGCAATACATGAACTCCCAGGGCGTGAATAAAGCCCTTCCTGGAAAAGTTAAGTGAGATTTTTAGCCATTCACAGCAGAAGTCTGCATGAAGTCTTGCTTCCTCCAATCTACAGGACCATGATGCAGCAGAGGTATCGTATCATGCTGCTGAAATTGTGCCTAAGTCTAGGCACAAGGCAGTATTTTCAGAGCTGCAGCTCATTTGCAGAGCACAATGTCTATAACATTGTTTGGTGTGCCTTCTCCTATGGGCGGAAAAGCACGTCTGCCGTGCCTTGGAGGTGATTCAGCCCGACTGGGGAATGTGTAGAGTCCTCCAGCATGCAGGGACTGGCAGAGGCTGCTCTCTGGAGCATTGATTTTTGGGTGTACCGGGACGCGAGCTGCTCTTGGGCACAAGGTACATCATGGAAAAGTTCAGTGGGGTGGAGAGAAGGAGCTGTTACAGAGGCACTGCGCCAATCCCTTGTGTTACTCAAGCCCCAAAATAACCATTCCTCTCTGCCTGTGGATCGATCAGAACAGTTTGTTGGCAGCAGAGCTAAGCACAGGACACTGAGTATTTCTCCTGTTTTCTTGTCTCACTGCACTCTTTCCCCATGTCGCGTGAAAAATAAATAATCTGATTAAGTAATTTGACGTTTATAATTAATTAGTTCTTCCTTACTCTTATCTTGTTTGCCTGTCCTTTTCTCTGGCCCTTCTTTTTTCTACTTTATCTCTCAATCATCAGATCCAAGAAATCATTCAAATGATTTATTTTTAACAGATAAATGCAGCTTCACAGCATATTCTTTTCTTTTGAAGGAAAGCTCGGTCCCTTCTTTTGTCCATCCCACTGCACAAGTTGTCATGTTCTGGCACTGCAGTCACTTCTAAGTCCTTGAGCTATCATGTATTCTGTTGGTATTTGAGGAATTGAAAATCAATCACACAGCCTTATGGCTTAGGTTCAGCACAATTCTATTATCCCCACTCACAAAAGTCAATTCAAGCCTTTTGGGTTATATTTCAAAGCCTAATCAAGCTTTCTGTCCGCACTGGTTTGGAGTCAGCTCACTCTTGTCCACAGGTCTGTTTATTAGAGCTTTTGTGTCAGAAACTAGTGTGAAAGAAAGCAGTTCTCATAACAGAATAATTCAGTGGGCAGTTTGCAACAACAAACCACCCAAACAGGTTTTGTGGTAGGGGAATGCTTACTGTTGTAATACGGTTCTGCAAATATGTTTTTAAAAGATTTTTAAAAGAAAGCTATGTTGGTACAAGCATTCATAAGGGTACTTTCTCATAAAAAGATGTCCCAATTTACTGAGACTAAATTTCAGTCCTGTTCCACTAAGGTGGTAAATAGGAAAGGGAAAGGGAAAGGGAAAGGGGAAAGGAAAGGGAAGGAAAGGGAAGGGGAAAGGAAAGGGAAGGAAAGGGAAAGGGAAGGAAAGGGAAGGGAAGGAAAAGAAAAAGAAAAAAAGAAAAAGAAAAAGAAAAAGAAAAAAAGAAAAAGAAAAAAAGAGAAAAAGAAAAAGAAAGTATTGCAGATGCAACCCTGAACTTAGGTGGTGACTTTCACGCTTTGGACCGTACAAACAGATGAGGATGGTGCACCCAAGCAGATGGAGCAGCTCCTCCAAGCACGAGTTGTGCTGCCTGAACCTGGCAGGTGCACATGGGGCCTGCATGTACAGAGCCTTTGCCAATCCCCTGATTTCCAGCAAGTGCCAAGAACTCACCCTAAGGATGAAAGAAGCTCTGTATAGCGCAGGCCACAAGCAATCCTTTGAGAAGATATGTGCCTTGTATGAACTGCGGGCAGATCAGTCTCGTCTCTCTGGGAAGAAAGCAATGGCAGGCTCTTAGTTACGGCATCTCCAGCTGATTTATAGAAATCTCCTCGTTTGGTGAAAGGCTGGTGGCCATTCTGTGCAAGTCAAGCATGCACTAAAAATAGGAAATACTTCTGTCTTCCATCCCCCTTGTAAGGCATTGCTGTGACCTGTTCCTCACGTTCATTCTCCCGCTGTGTTCTGCAGAGGCGCAGGGATTTCCTCCAGTGGATGCTCGATTCCCGCGATGCAGCCGCGGGCTCCGATGTGCTCGGCCCTTCTGCCGCTCCCAGACAGAGCCAGGCGCCTCTCCCATCTCAGACAACGCTAACAGACGATGAGATAGCAGGCCAGGCTTTCCTGTTCCTGATCGCTGGCTATGAGACCACCACGAGCACGCTGGCCTTTGCCACCTACCTGCTGGCCACCAACCCCGAGTGCCAGGAGAAGGTGCTTCGGGAGGTCGATGAGTTCTCTGCAAAACACGTGAGTATGAAGTGCTGGCGTGGGGCTTTGTGCCTCTGTGGCACCTCCATGACCCCTATTTGTCTCAGTTATGTATGCAAATATTAGCATTTAATTAACATCTTCAGTCAAAAATTTAATTTCTATATTGTTTAGGATTTTTTGGAAGCTGTTAAATAATATAGCTTTAAAGCACCACAAGAGATGGCCTAGAAACTTTGGGTCATTGTGAATGCCTAACCTTTAAAAAATATTTTACGTTATTGAAATCAACCAGATGTTGTCAGGCTCCAGAACTACATATTTCTATTTTTAACTCTTGTACAAATACTTCTATTGTTTTTGTGGTCAATTTTATTTACTGATCTTTGTAGCAGCATAAATAGTGTTCTTGCAAATCATAAACTTCAAAGTTTTGCTTTGAATGTTCATTTTTTCTTCTTTTAGTGCAAGAGATTCACATGTGGGTGTGCTTCTGATCCAAGCTAGAGACCTCAATGTACCCTGGCTTGGATATGGTCTGACTGAACTGCCACTCACTATTAGTAATGTTTTGATAATAATCAAATTCAAATGTTTAATACTTGACTCTCTTGGCTCTCTATTAATATTTTGCTAAAAATTTCAGCTTTTGCACTGGCTAGGAGAGGTTGTTAAGCTAAGGACACTTGTGCCAGAGAAGTTGGTGTAGAGAGATGGCACGAAAATTAATTTCTGCTGGTCAGCTCTGTACAGAGTCTGTGTAGTGCCCCGACACAAAGTGATGTCTTCATGGCAAACTGTGCTGTCCTGTGTCATAAATTGATTGGAAGTGCCTTTCAAATAACTTCCTGTACTTTATGAGTGGTCAGGTTTAGCTTTATGTGATGCATGTATGTCTGTATGGCCAAGGAGAGGAGAGGGAGAGAGAAGGATAACGATTCATCTGATAACAGGAAATTCGTAGATCTGATCTGTGCAGAGCCCCATCCTTCAAAAGATTTCCTTTTATAAACAATTCATGCTTTGGCAGAGGGGTGGGAGGGGGCAACACACTGCTCAAGGAGCCCATCCCAGAATAAGGAAAAGGGTGCAGCATTTCAGTCCCCTTAGTGACTGTAATTAACTACTTTTAGCCTGGCAAATGAGCTCTATGTGAACGGTTTGCAAGTTAGGGGAGCAGAAGCTATTTTAGAGCTGGGTATATATAGATGCTGTGTTCAGTTGTCATGCAAGAGAGAGGAGGGGAGGGGACACAGAAGCTACGGGCTCACAGTTAGTTTGCAAGTCAGTTGCTAAGAAATTTGATTAGGTTATTGCTTGTACTCAGCACATCAGATTTGCTCTCACCAAGGCGCTCTGCAGTTTTTCAGAAAGGAAGGGCTTTAGAATGCCAGAACAGGGGGAACGGCACAGTCAGATTGTTGTGACATGTGGTGGGAGACTGGTTGGATTTGCAGATATGCAGGCATTAAGCACAGTGCCCTCTTCAGCCAAATTTATATTCAGGTGGTTATAACTACAAAGTGCCCTCTACCACGTCCCTCTTCTGTCTTCCAACCATTTCAGCTGCCTGATGCTGCATGTTTTATTGCCCTAATCTGTGGTGTGGAGCTGCAGTCTGATTTTACAGCAGCTGCTGTGTATCATCCTGGAGATGATTGTACTTTGGTGCTGGACAGAGTGATTTATGTACTCATTTGCCAAAGTTTATAAAGACATGTGAGAGCCGTCTGAGAAAAGGTGCTGTAAATGACAGGCACAGCTCCAGCTTTTTGGCACCCCAGTCAAAAACACAAAGCACGTCGACCTTGTAATGGCCAGGAATGGAGCAAAGTGGCCAGTAAAGGAGCAAGGTAGCCACTAATGGAGCAAGGTTGGTCCATCTGAGCATCCAGCAGATGGGAGATCTCCCTGCCTCTCTCCACCACACAGTCTGAATACCCTGTGAAGATGGCACTCCCAGGCAAGTGTCCTCAGAGAACAGTGCCTGAGGGAGTCATGGGTTGGCATCTTTTTTTTGTTTACCTCCAGGACCATCTTTATCTGCTTGCTAAAGGACTTTTTAGGTCTTTTCTGGACTGACAGCTCAGTATCGAGGCTTTGTGGTGTCTCTTTCTGTCGAAGTGAGAAGAGCCTGGCCCATTTCAGAGTCTGGCAAGCAGGAGAAGCCTCCAGCCTCAGTTATTGTAGAGGGCAGGACACACAGGTTATTGCCCCCTTCACCTCTGTCTGGGTCTTTTGGAGTGTAGGGAAAGGGCATGCAGAGCTTTTTGTCTCTGGGGACAAAATACTGAGAGAGACAAAATACTGAGTGGTGACTACTTGTCACCACACACTGCATCTTCCTGTCCTACCTTTGAATCCCTGTATCTGCTCAAACTGCACTGGAAAAGACAAGCTCAGACATAATTCTCCTAATACACAAATAAAAATTCAAATTATAGAGACTTTGACCTGACCCTCTTCATAAATCCCTTGGGAGTGCAGTATGTGCCCTGTGAAGGGCAATCCACTAAAAATAAGAGGCACTTATTTGCTGCAAGCTTGTTGCTGGGTGTGCAGCTTACTTTGATACCATGAAGGCAAAATAAACAAGATGAAAAGAGAGTTAAATATGAACGAGTGGGGGCAGGACGCCTACCTCTGTGTCTGTATAAAATAATATGACTTTCTACAGAGAGTACAGATCTGTTTTTGGGACAGCAGGGAGGAGTCGGATCTTCAGATGGGTTAAAATGGTGTGTGTTTGTTATTAATTCAGGTATGGTGATATGCACCAGTTGAGAAGCAAGCCTGGTATACACCAGTAAAGGAAGACATGGGCAAAAAAAAGGAAAGGTTGCTATTTCAAGGCCAGATTATTTTTACAGCATTTGTGGCTAACCATCTCTGAACCTTTAGAGGCTACACAGTTGTGAAAGAGATGCTTTTTATCCGCATTCACCGGGTGAGAAAGAATGCATCCATGGTCTTCACCCTCTCCATTTCAGCCAAAAATGATCCCTGTGCAGAGTTTTTTAAAGAGCCCTCCACAAGACATATTTAGGAACAGTTTTTGCACTTGTGACTGATTATTTTCTTGTAAAAGCGAGTTGATTTTTGTTTATTTGTGTGTGTGTGTGCTTAGCAAAACCGTAGCAAGCCTGGAGCACACATTCATTCTGAGCAGATGGACACTTGCTTCTGAGTGCCACTGTGTGCTCTGAGCTGCTCTGTGTGTTATGTCCTAAGCCACAGGGCTTAGGGCATGAAAAATTGCATCCTCCATGCTGGGGATTCCCTTAATGTGAGGCATCTCTTTCTTACCTCTATTCTCACTTCAGCATTTCAATGTCTCTCTCTCTTCCTTCTCCTTGCTCTCAAGCCTGAATCATTCACAATTATAAATTATTTTTTTGTTGTTGTAATTTTACTGGACTGCATAATTTTAGGCGGGAAGAGCAGCAGCACAAAGCAGAGTGCAGAAACGTAGGTGACAAAGCTAACATCTCATGAGACGTTATGTGTTACCCTGAGGTGAAATGTGGTGAGTGGCTGTACGTAAAGTAAACACATCGGGTTAAAGCAGTGAAACTAGGTCATTTTCTTGAGGGGGGGAAGCAAGCATGCTTGGGGTAGCTAAGGAGGGCAAAAGAGGTATAAGAATGAACTGCTCTGTCTCCATGTAATAAAGAAATCCATACTTGAAGGTGCAGAGCATAGAAAAGCCTGGAGCAAGAGCTCCCTGAATTCTAATCTCAGCTTCAGGAATAATTTACCGCATATTCTCAGTTAACAGACAAACAAGCCTTGCATTAACAAATGGGTAGACTTGGTGCTACAAGTTTTGGGTTTTTTAGCTCATATCTGTACAAACCTATTACTCCTTAGAGCACCACAGGAAAAAGCTGCATTGAGGGATTAGTGAATACAGAACTGAGATGTGTTCTTGCACTGATGTGTGAGGCTTCAGGTCTGGTGAAGGACAGAGGAGCAGCTCGCTCCTCCCTGCTGCTGATGCCTAGGAATACTTTGAGGATCCCAGACAAAGGTGAAGGAGAGCGCAGGAGTCAGGAGAAGTGAATAAAAGTGAATGAGTGAAAGAGCAGCCGTTACCACAAATCATGCATTGGCGGCTGCGAGACTAACTGTGTTTTCCATTCTATTTTTAAAAAGCTTTGTACAACTCTTATTTATCACTGCTTGATACGACATTTAGAAACATCAGTGCGAGAGGAATGAAGGGCAGGGTAAGGCCCAGCATGGCTCTACTCCATCCAGTTTCCTATCCATACAAAGTATTTGTGTAACAATTCAGTGCTGGTGTGACTTTCCACCATTTTCACCTCTGTCTAGAGACCCTAAAGTTTAAAGAAACTTCACAGTCCTCCCACAGTCTCTATTTAAATGGAGAATTGGAGATTTTTCTTTACTGTAAAGAAATCTTCCTGATCCTGTAAATACTTCCTTTTGCATAGCTTTAGGGCCCAGAAATATTTTCAATATGTTTAATTGAAAATGTTGGCCAGACTGTTTCATCTGTATTTTTTTTATATCAAGAATATTGAATGATGCTACTCCAAAGTCATTGCAATCCATAGTTTCATTTATGAAAAGATACTGTGTAATTCCCTTTTTAACTGCTCTGTGTTGTCAGTTGTGAATGGCCCAGGCTGAACTGGACTGATGCATAAACTCCTCATTTATGACTGATGATTTTGATGCTGTAATTTATCAAACATCCTGGGAGTGGCAGTCGCTTATCTGGGGTGATTGGAACCATACTAAACTTTATGCTGACTTGTGATTCTGCTCTTCACACTGAAAAAGTTCCTTCACTCATACCTCCGCAGTCTGATAGAGGTGTCCTATTGTAAAGAGATTTTGCCATTTCAAAATTTTCCCTTCCCGTAAAATTTCTGGAGAGCAGAGAGAGGTGGGACCATTTACATGGTGTCTCTGTGCCTGACTGAGCACTTTCGACTTTTAAGCTGTCGATGCAGAGAGTCTCCTTGGCAGCATAGACGGGTTTCTCTGAGCATTAGCGAAAATGAGCGGTGAGAGTCAGAGAGATGTCACTGTCAGGGAATTACTACAACAATTTGCATGAGTTTGGTGCCTTTCATGCAGTATCTCAAGGCACTGTGCTCTCAGAAGCTTGCAACTACAGAGACTAAGCTTCACTGAGGAAATATTGCTGACGGTGAAGGCTCGCATTTATCAAGGGAGACTGAATTGTAAATAGTGTGCAGAAAAAAGTCTACAGAAGAGAGTGGCTGTTACACATGCATACACACACACACAACATACAGAACAGGAAGCACAAACAGTCTTGTGTGTTGTTGCTGTTTATTCTCTTGAAGGAAATGATACTTTGATTTCTCTATTTGTTTAAGAAGGTGTTGCAGAGCCTCACATCATTCATGAATGTCAGCTGTCAGCAATCAGTTTTGTTTTAAACAAATAGAAAAATGCTTTGATACATGTAGAGACCGAGTACAGTTAGGTTATATTTCTGCAGTTCTTCACGCAGTTGCTCAGTGTCTGAAATCAGTTATTTTTCTCAATCTCATGATGCTTCTGTACATTCTGGTCAAAGATTGCTAAGCTAGGAGAAGACAATAAGCCTTTCCCTGAATTTCTCCTCTTCTGTAAGTATCTAGAATATCCTGATTTGAAATGCAGGCTTTGAACTCAAGATCCAAAGTCACTTCTCTTGGGCAGAGGTTATTTTGACTTCTAACACAGCCACCCTTTGGCTGAAGCATGAGCAGGCAGGGAGAGCGTGACCAGCCAGGAGCCACAGGAGGGCAATTCTTCTTGCTTGCCATGGATTTGTAATCCTTACACTGGATCTGCAGATTCCTGCTCTCCAAAGGTACCTCTTAAGAACAATACAGACTTTTGGAGAGCCAGCATAATTATGAGATACAAAGAGTTGAGTCAATCAATTGGTAAATCATGGTATCTTTTAGGAATGGTTTGGCTTTGCTATTTTGAAAAGTCTACTGTTAGCTTATAGGAATTTGTATCTTGACATTGAACTTCTTCCTTGACTTTTCCAAGAACCCTATCAAAACCACAATTTGAGTATGAAAAAAACCCCTTACTTCTCTCCTAGGAAAATCGTTTTCAGAGCTGAGAACTGGCGATTCTATGTGGCCTGGAATGAGGTGTTGTTGAGATGATTGATGCACCTTTATTTCAAGGAACTCGTTGTTGTTGACACTGCAGAGTTCATTTACCCCTTTTCACCCAAGCAAAAGAAATAAAAAGAAAAGAGGGGAAAAAAACCCTTTTATTTTTCCATTTGTTCTGGCCTATCAGTCTCTTACCCATGAAGACTAATTTATCTTTTGCTTGCAATGTCACATGTTGCTCAGTGACTCTGCCTTATTGCTATTCTTGAGCAAAACTGAGTCTCAGGTAATGTATGCTAGACAGATACTCATTTTCACCCCTGAATTTTCCTGGTATTTTGCCATCCTCATAATAAGTGACCCACTATCACTGCTGCAGGGTTCATGTTAAAGAATAAATTTTTCTAAAGACATGGAACATTTAATGGTGAGGCTGTTAATAATGCAGCACTTTAAATGTGATTAGACAGATTTGTCTAAAGAGCAAGTAAAGGGAAAGATGCATCTTTTATGTCTTTTTGTTCCTTGTCCCCTTCCTTTCCCCCCTTAATCCCAGGATTTTATGGAGAAAAGAGCATATTTGCTTTTAATTTAAGGAAAAATATCACCGCTGAGCAAGAAACTCGTTATAGTTTTCTTCAGAATTCGTATCCCAACTGTTCCTGTATATGGCAATTAACATGCATCCTCCAGGGACAAACGAAACCAAATTAATACCAATATCAATGTCCAACCAATACTTATATTTACATCAGTGTCACCTTCTTAGCTGCAGATAGGTAGCACCATTTGCAGGGTGGAAGATGGTTCCAGGTAGAACTGGTAGATCAAATTTTTGCCCTGGGCAGTTGAGCCTTGCAGAAGGGAGCAAGGAGATAAGCTCCAGCCAGAGTAAATAGATCAGCACTGCTCCTCTGCACGACATTGGGAGGGACGTACTCTCACCAGTGCAGCCACAGGAGTTACAGATGGCAGGAAAAGAGCTGATCATGCCATGACTTCTCAGGAATGGGGATGTCCTCATAGCTGTAAGTGCCTGTTCTTTCAGCAGCAGCCGGTCTAGCCCTCAGGAGTTTTTCAATGTGAAGTAGGAGTCAAGCCCAGAAAGGTATTATACTATTTCTTTTTTCCCCCGATGGAAGTTAGCCCCTAAAAGTTTCCATAAGGTATGTGTTGCTGTATCATAAATACTTAGCAAAGAAAGAGAGAACAGCCAGCAACAGGCACAAGCTCCGATGTGAAAAATCAGGGAAACCAAACCATCTGGCTCTTGAAAGAACTTACAAATGAGAGAGGGTGGCCTTGGACATCTGTGTCAGGACCCCACACGGTGTCTCTGCATTAGCAGCCAATTGCATTCATCAGGCAGGAACTTGTCTCCTGGGAAATATTAAATACTAAGCTAAACAAAGAAGCATTTCCAAGCTTTATGTTAGTTAGCATTCATTTGGAATGGGATCCCTGTGTGCCCCCAGCCTGACAGGCAGATTCTTCAGAGCATGGAGGTGTTGGCCCAGCCCTGGCATCCTCATCTGCTGCAGGAATCTCCACTGAACTGTCTGCTTCTGAGAGGCTTTCAAGACCAAGTGATAAAATCTTGCTTCAATAGCATTTTTCCTCATCAGGACAGTAGTGACTCTTGAGATTTGTGAAAACAAGTGGCACTTTCATGACAAGGATTTTCTGTGGGACCTGTAGATCCCTACAAGGGTCTGCAGTGACAGGAGAAGGGGAAATGGGTTTAAACTGAAAGTGGGTAAGTTTAGGTTAGATGATTTACTGTGAGGGTGGCGAGGCACTGGCACAAGGTTGCCCAGAGGAGCTGTGGATGCCCCATCCTTGGCAGTGTTGAAGACCAGGTTGGATGCAGTTCTGAGCAGCCTGGGATAGTGGAAAGTGTCGCTGCTGATGGCAGAGGGGTTGGACCCAGAGCATCTTTCAGGGCCTTTCCAACGCAAACCATTCTATGATTCTATGGGCAGAGGAAGAGAAGTGTTGGGACACAGTTGATAAAACAAATCCTGTTTGTGCACCTGTGCCTGCAAGAGAGAGAGAAGGAGGGAAAGAATGAATGACGACTACAGAAAAGAAGGTCTTTCATCTGAAAGTTTCACACAGACTCTGAATTGCACATATTATATGCATAAGGTGCAAAAGTTGAGCTGGGGAGAACACATGCCTAATTTATTAAGAAACAGCAAATCCCCAGCAGCAACCAAGAATGAATTAAAATTGTATTCATCATATTCATAGCTTAAAAATGATCTTAGCTTATATGAATGTGAGGTCAAAATGGAATTTTTCCTCCAGGTATGTACATAAATTAGGAAGCATTAATAGGAAGTAACCAGTCCATTTATTTGTCAATAAGCATTCAAAGTGAAGGCTGAATGAGCTGGTGCCAGAAGGAATGGAAACTAGTTTGCATTTCATGATTATGTAAAGCACTTTTTTGGTAGAATGAACTTGTGACCTCCCCTCCCCCCTTTTTTTTTTTTTCTTCTTTACCACCCTGGCAGAACATACGTGTTTAAATAATTTCCATTTCTAACAATGTGTTTGTGCTACTTTTAATCAGCGTGAGATGGGTTTGTATTGTTCGCCCTGCTTCATCTTACGCTTCTCCTTTAATATGGAAAGAAAGAAAAGGTGACATTTCTGGGTGTGCCCTTGCTCTAGAAATGTCATGGTCTTCCAGTGCTAGGAGTGAACATTTCCTTACTTACCCAGAGAGAAAGACTGGCACAAAGGGAGTAGTCAGGAAAACACAAAGAGAAGTAGGAAACACATGCTGCCTGAGAACTATTCGATTTTAAATCAGTGCATATATTTTACTGTCTCAGAGAACTGGATAATACCAATTTTTCACTCATATTTATTGAATGGGTCAGGCTGGAAGGGACCACAGGGGGGGCCTCTGGTCCAACCTCCCTGCTCCAGCAGGGCCATCCTGGAGCACACGGTACAGGATTGTGTCCAGATGGTTTTGGAATATCTCCAGTGAGGGAGACTCCACATTCTCTCCGCACAGTGCCTGGTCACCTGCACAGTAAAGAAGTTCTTCCTCAAATTCAGGTGGAACTTCCTGTGCATCAGTTTCTGCCCGTTGCCTTTGTTTTCCTTTTGTTGATTTATTTGATAAAGCTTTTCATGTTGTCCTTGACACTCTTGGCCAGATTTAATTCCAGACGGGCCTTGGCCTTCCTCGTCTCATTTCTACTCACTCTGCTAACTCCTTTATATTCCTTCTAAGTGGCCTGACCCTGCATGCATCTCCTGTGTATTTTCTGCTTATGCCTGAGTAACGCAAGTTCTTTATGCATCCATGCAGGTCTCTTGCCCCATTTGCCCAGTTTCTTGCCCATTTGGGTGCATCACTCTCAAGCCTGGAGGGAGTGATCCTTGAATACCACCCAGCTCTCTTCCCTGTGGGGCCTGCTCCCAAGGGATTTTCCAAGAAGATCCCTGAAGAGGCTGAAGTTAGCTCTCCTGAAGCCCATGGCTGTAATACTACTTATTATCAACTAATTTGGTGTCTGGTTTTCATAAGACAAGTTATGGGATTTTTCCAAAATCAAATCCTTTAAAGCAACAAAATCCACCTGTACCTCAGTGTAACTTGTCATGTTTTGAATGTTTTGGTCAGTGTCCCACAAGGGTCTCTATGCAAGCAGTCTGGCCAGACGTGGAATTTCACCGCTGGAATAGGCATTTGGGGCCTCAGTTAGGGGAGACTTAGAACTGTTTCACACTAGAAATTCCAGTTGCTTGCATGGACTGGAATCTTGTGGTTTCAACCAACACTGAGTGGATAAATAGGTGCTTGAATGAAGATTCATTTAACAGCAGTTACCATCCTTAGTCAGGGCTCAGATGTGGGGAGAATGAGAACTCGGTTACCTTCTCAGTGCTAGGAATTCCCTTTCCTGGCTGTCACTGAGGCACAGCACATTGAGGCACGTTGTGCAAGCACATGAATTCACTCTTTAGCCCTGTTGACTCAATGTTTTCCACCTGCATGAAATCTGTGCTTTCAGAATTCAACAAAGTATTCATATTGGTTTACGTGTCAAACATTTTGCTTTCACACACATCTTAAAAAATGGATTTCAGAAAAGTCTCTGTTAATAAGGAGGAGGGAAAAAAAGGGGGTTTTTTGTGTTTGTTTTTTGATGCTTTACATACCATCAAGTTTAAAGATGGAATGCAATAAGATGATTTTGATCTTCTGGTTCAATAGAGATTTTGAATAAACTTTAATATCTTTTTCAATACTCCTAGCTACACTTTAAATTTAAAGGAGAAAATTGAGAAGTGAAAAAGTTCTGAACATGGGGTTATTATCTACAGCCCTTGCTGCTGCTGTTGATCTAAATGAATGAAAAGGGAAGAAACAAGATGTCAGAAAGTCATTGCATTGTGAACTGGAACAAAACAGTTAAAAGCTCTTGCTTTTTGGAACTTGTTTCATCAAGTTCATGTGCTCTCAGGATACAATATGAAGACAATTTTGTGCAGTCACGAATTTAGATTTAATAGCCTGATAAGTAGAGAACTTTACAGATAATTTCAAGGTGTTAATCTAACCTTGCTGTGCCTTTAATCTTTTGGTGTTCTAGAGAGCATAAAAAACACAAGCTGACTGTTTTAATATCATAGAGTAGTCATGGAGAAAAATTTCCTCCATCAGAGCAGCTTTTAAATAAATTATTACTTTTTTTTTTTCCCTTTGGTGGGGAAAAATAAATGTAAGACGGATTTAAACAGAAGTGAATTTACTAAATGTCCTGCATCTTTCTCTCTTGTTAATTAGTAACAGTCAAACGCTCTTGTTCTGCAGACAGTGACTACAAAGAAAAGGATAAAGAACTTGGGAAAGATGCTAGAGCTGAAATAATTAGGCAATTTATCATTCAGGGTAATTGGACTTGTACAAAGCAGCATTATTTACCATAGGTTTCCATTTCTTCTAACTGGTTGTGAAAAATACAGCTACATTGATTGGGAAACGTTCTTAGTGCTTTCTTTTTCCAATATGCATTGTGCCAGGGACATTCAGTTCAAAGTGTGGTGTTCCTCCCAGTGATTTCTTTTCCCTCAGTGATCTTCAGAAGCAGCCTTCAGCTTCTAAAACCTCAAACCAAAATTAGATTAAAGTGCCCAATATGGGGTCAGAAATGGGAGGGAAAGAGAGAGGGGTTTCCACCAGGGAATTTTCACTTAACAAATGAAAGCCTTTGCTTTGTTTCAAAGAAAAAATTGCAAAGTGGAGGCACATCTTAATCACATCGGTAGCCAGCTGAGATGTTTATGCTAATTTCCAGAGGTATGTAGGTTTAGGAATCAGGGGGTCCAAAACTCCTGCCTCTCTAATGTGAAAAACACGAGCATTTGAGCACCAGCGGCAGATAGCTCTGGTGTTGTTTCAGCATCAGGGAAGAGGGGGGAGTAGTCACAAGGGGTTACTTGAATTTCACTGCACAATTTTCAGGCTGTATGAATGCCCCTTCACCCAAAGGCGAGCTTTTCCACTGTTTTTCTAAGGAGGAGGGCCTTGCCACTTCTCTGCAGTTTGCTGAATTACAGCACTCTCCCAGCTTTGTGCTTCGTGCACTCTTGAAAAGTTCATCTTCACAACCAGCTTTGCTTGTGATGGATGTTCCAGAAGTGTTCAAACTCCTTGGATTTTACCACCAAAGTCTCTGCTTGTGTGGACCCAGACCCCTGGTGTGGTCCAGGGTGTCACATCCTGCTCCAGCATTTGTTGCTTTGAGCTGTGGGTACTTTGTGGTGCTGGCATCCCAGTGTTCAGATACACGTCCCCAGGCTTTAGGGCAAGGAAATCAAATTGTGGGAGAAGTTATTATTTAGAAGTGATCTTGCTCGACCTGCCTGGTAGAAACCAGCCAGCAGAGATCCCTGCTTTGGAGGAGAATTCAGTGGGGAAATAAGATGATGTTTAAAAGCATTTTGCTCCCTGCCTGTGGTACGTTCACAAATACGCACTGCCAGGCTGTCTTAGGTGGCTGCTGAAAACGTTCTTTAAGTGGCGCAGCTTGACACCAGTTGCATGGGTGTCCTCAGTGCCACAGGTTGTGTGTGGGGTTTTCCCCCAACATTTTTTTATGTTAAAGCTTTTGTATGTGTTTGATTCCTTCTGTAATAAGCAAGTCATGACTACCAGCAATTTCCCGTGGAGGTACGAGGAGCAAGAAGTAGTAGTTCCCTAAAATACTGCCTGAGCAAGCTCACTGTGAGATAAAATGCACGATCTGGGTGCAGACTGGGGGTGCTGGATCCCTTGCCAAAGGAGTGCTTGAGCTCTCACACTGAGAGCGACCCCGCTGTGGCCACATCGTCAGCTGAGAAAGATGCCAACATTTGTCAGATTTTGTGCCATCTCATAATTTCCATTACAGAATCAAATTGTTGCTTTACCTACAGGTTTCAACAATGTTTAACCCGAACGGTAACTTTTTTTTTTTTTTTTTTTTTTTTTTTTTTTTTTTTAAATTGATTTTCTCTTCTTTAGGTTTGGTAACCTGGTGCCGCTTTAACGCAGCAGACTTCTGATAGTCGGAGCAAAGATAACATATCTTTTCTAAATAGTTTAGGTTATTTTAGAAATTTTCCTTTGATAACATCCAAATGATACATGAATACTAACCTCTAAAAGTACCTATGAGTCCTGTAATATTAGTGATTCTGTTTCTTCATGAAGCGCAGAAAATTTAAAAGTTTTGGCGTGGGAAATAGAGAACTCATAGAGCAGTATTTGCATGTTCTGGTTAACTTACGTCCCACAAAAAATCCTTTGCAAGATCATCTGGTGTTTCCCCCGTGGGTTTGAGTGAAAATAAGTGATTTTCATCAGAGATCCAAACCACAGAAGTCAACAGACCTACTGGTGTGCACAAATTGAAGGATGTACATGCAGCACCGCATGCAAGGACAGAAATACAAACTGTTTTCAAGAGTATTTTGAGTAGTCCCTACAAAGCACATTCTTCACTCTGCAGTGGGGGAAAAAGAGGTATTGTCTATGAATTCATTAAATGATACATGTTAAGTTTAAGAAGTTGTTATTGTGCAGTCTAATCTTGTGTACAACCAAGGACACAGGACTTCTTTGTACTAATTAATTAGTGTATCTGTTTAAAAATAAAAGAACAAAAACCCAGAACCCTCCCAGCTGTTTCAATCAGATGGCATAAAATGTCTTTCCTGACTTTGAAAATGAAGGATCCCAAGGAGAATAAGCAAAACAAAATGCTCTAGTAATCTTTTCAATTGTTGTTCCATTGTTGCAAGTTTTGGTGTTCTAGAAATGTTGGGTAAAACTGTATTTAACATATTGTCTTCATAGGGTTGTGGAAGCTTCTGCCTTTTGCACTAATTAAACATATAAATCCCACAAACTGTATCCAGGGTAACTGCAAACCCAGATTCTCAGTTTACATTTACGCCCTCTTTGCTGTTCCTGTAATGGGAACAGACCATCAAGGTGTCACCCTTCACCAGACGATCATCATTATAACCAGCAGGATTATCATCACCCATTTCTGCTGTTATATTAACAAACAAGGGCCTGCAATTGTGGCAAGGCCTGCTTGTGCTGCCCTGGTAGGACCTTAGTGAAACTGAGGGTCAGGCTCCAAAGGCTCATCCCTCTGTTCTCACAACCCAGGTATTGAAAGGAAAGGAGCAATACTCATCACAAAGCAAAACCAGTAATTCAAAAAATGATAAGAGAAAGGCAAAGCAAAACGTAACACACTCCATTAAGTTTTCCTCCTCTGTTAATGGGAAGAGCATAGATGTTTTTGTCATGCTGTGTACTGAATTTGGTATAAGAAGAGTAATCCATGCAAAATAATGGCTTTTCTTATACCAGTTAAAGATGGAGTGGAAACAATTTTTTTTTAATTCTCTTTTTGTTCACACCACCTACTTTCATAATCTCAGTTGGACCAAAGTAGGAACTTTGATAGAGGGATGCAGATAATTTGATTAAATTTTGGATCTTACCAGCGGTGAGGTTCATATTGTGACATAGAGGTGCCTGTCATTTAGGGAATCTGCAAAGACTTGCCCCAAAGCCTTGGGAGGATGTTGTTTTGGTTCAGATCCTGAGTGAGAGCAGGGCTGTGCTTTAATAATCACTCCAGAGGCTGCTGTTCAGGGTTGCAGTTGTGCTATCAGCCCCGCAGGACCAGCTGCTCTGCTGCAGATTTGGGCTGGTGCTGAGGGGGAGTGAGAGGCACAGTAAACACACAGAGCAGCAGTAAATGACAAGAGGATATGATATGTAACATTAGCCAGGCTCGCTGTTTGCTTAGGTTGTGGAATGGTCTTTTAAATCAATCTTTTATTATCAGTGGAGCCTTAGCAGTGCACTTAAATGAGAGAACAATGCAAGGACACAGAGGTTTGGGGCAAAGCAATCATCCTACTTTCGTTCCTAGCTCTGATTTTACAGGGAAAACCACAGACAGATCCAGGCCACAACATTCAGATGTGAACTTTTTTTAATGTTTGGAGACCTTTGGAACTGGGCTCTGATTTCATTCCCGTTCCTGCTGTATGGGTTCATGTCACCACCAGTCCTGACATCCTGCATTAAAATAGCTGGGAATATGTCATGTCATGCCCTCCTACTTCTACTCTAATCTTTCTGGCAACAGTGAATTTACCACAGTTTTGTTTCATCTCTTCTCCAAGTTAATTATCGTTCTCCTAAATAAAGATTAGGTTTGTTTTTACTTTCAATTTATTGTTCTTGGATTTCTCTGAACTTCCATAATTTCTGGACTACTGTACAAAAGGCCCTTGGCATAGGAAAGGTGTTTTTGCCTCACTGTTTGACTATAATTGTAAACCACAGTGATATCACCTCTTAGTGTTTTCTTGTATTAGAAGTGTACGTTAATAAAATTATTTCTTTTTTTTTTTTTTTAATTTTATTTGTAATTTTTTAAGAGGTTGGACAGTATGTGTGCCTGCTTTCAGAGGCACTCATGTGGGGTTAACATCCTTTGGAAAAATGTGGACATTAAAATTGGATAGAGTATTCTAAAAGCAATTTTCCACCAGTGTGAAATCTTACTGAGCTTATCTTACAGACCTGGTTTTGCTCAATGTGTCCTTGTTTTTAGTGTTGTAGTTGCAGTTAAGTGTGTCTAACTATTCTTAGATCTTTTTGTCAGTGTATTCATTTTCTGTTTCTGTAGTTCTATAAATGCTATAAGTTTCTATACAAAGAGAAATTAGATGGGAAGTGTTGCCTCAAGTTGGGGCTTAACGTTTTATTTTGTAGGAAAACATTGCCAGACCTTTTATCAAGTCAAAGACAATTGCCATAGTGGTTGCTTGAAACTGAATAGAAATCTGAACACTGTCTTTTGCATTCTTAGCATTTCATGTTAAGGAAGTAATAATTTTAATCCCACTTAGGCTCAGACTTTGCAGAGAGATGTGGCAGCCATGAGACCCTTGCTGTGCACATGCAGAAATGCAAATTCTAAGCAGTGAGGACATTGGCAAACGCTGTCAAGCTCTCACGTGCATCTTTATGCATCTAAATATATGTGCACTTGTATACCCTTCAACACTGGACTGTGCTATGAGATGATAATTACAGACCAGGTCGGTTTTGATAGTACGTTTTTTTGAAAAAGCTCTTGGGAGAACCTTCTTTTCCAAGCCAGTGACGGGGAGAAAGGGTTTAATTTCAATGTGTTGTCCAAAGGGTACAACCCTTCAGTGTCTCAGTACATCTTGTCTCCTGATCCAGCTCTGCAATTCTGTCAGCAATGCAGCAACCAAACCAAGGTATGGGATTTTAACTCTTCATTTCTGGACTGCAGGAGGCAAAGAGAGAATCACATAAGCCCTCATCACCGGCTGGAGCGAGCAGGTTTCTCCACTGTGCTGAGAGATACTGAACTGAATGCTGGTCCAGCCAGTGAACACTGATTTTAACTGGAGCTGTTTGAGTCTGCTGCAGGGGGGAAGGCTGTAGAAAATGGATTTACATCAGTTACAGAGGGAGGTAGGAAACAGATCTCTACCCTAAAAGTCAAGCAGGGCTTGTATTCAGCCTGAATTCAGAGCCACCATAGGAATACTCAGAGCTGCAAAATGCAGTTAAACCCACAGCAAAGGCAGGACTGGACAATCACTAGTTAAAGGTAGTTAATTATTTAAGAAAAAATTATGAAGTATAAAATATTCAAACTGCCCGTGCCTGATGCATGCCATTGCCACAAAGGCACGTGCACCTGGGTTTTAAATTCTTGCCTGTTTATTACATTTTTCTTTTGAAGTAAAGATGTTTTAATACTAACGATGAGATAATATTATTTGTGAAACATTAGTAATAAACAAAATGCGGGCGAGAAACTTTGCTATTTATTTCCTCCAGAGGGGAATACGTCTGGAGGATGTAAACCTCGAAAATAATTTACAAGGTTTCTTAGCTCTCTTGGAAATGAATAACTTACTAAGTGTTGTGGTAATTGTGCAGAGAACAATTTTTTATGTTACGGTAACACAGTGTAGCTACAAAGTGACTGGGAAATTGGTGCCTTGAGTCTGAAATTAGATGTTGCAGTTACCAGGCGTCATTCCAGATTAGCTGTACCTGCCTCGTGGGCAGCTCCTCGCTGACTCACAGGGAGCCACCGCTCCCCTCCTTGGGAGCTGGCCTGGTGTACATGGCTCAACTTAGAAACAAAGATGGGAATAAAATCAGGCAGTGCTGAGCTGTTGAGCCCAGAGACAGAATCTGCTGGAGAATCAGCCCATTGGAAACCTCGGCAGAAAATAAAAGCTGCCTCCCGCGAGAGCTTGGAGATGGTGTGAGGCAGCTCACATACCCAGTGACAATTCTAGAGTACCTGGCACTCGCCTGAACTCGCTGTCGACATCTGTACACCTGCTCTTAGCAGGCAGAAGGCAGCATTTCTCTGACTGTACCTAAAAATGGCATTTCTCACTGAAAAAAAAAGACTGTTAGTTACGGTGTCTGTGCCAAAACCCATTTACATGCTGGCTGCTTAAAGACCCATCTGCAGTGTCGATCGCCTGACACCAGTGCACTTCCTGTCCTAAATTGCTGAAAAATCCCAGCGCAGAAAATGCTGGCTCCATGTTCTTTCTGCCGAATCCGCGACCTTTGTCCTCCCCACGTCTGCTCTGTGCGCTGCTGTCTCACCTTCCCGTGGCCTGCCCCTCTGGGTCCCTGGGATAGAGCTGGGTTGGATGAGACCTCAGGACCAAAGCTGGCACCTCCCAGCTTCTCTGCTCGCGTTGCTGTTTGTCCTCCCATTTCGCTTGTCGTGATCTGAAGTCCTCAGGCCCAGCTGGGAACCTTTTCCGGGTATGCATGAGTAGTTTGGGTCACCTTGGGGAGCAGGGCTACGTGGATGTGGAGGCACATGTTCTGAAGGTGCACTGAGATCCTTCAGAGTACAAGTTTTATAAATGACTGATACTATAAACCCTGACTGCCTGATGGCAGGCACTAGAGTGGAACATTTTGTCATCAGTGCTTATTATCTCAAGATTCTTAATTAGTTTCATTGATAATTTTGTCGCACTTGAATGTTTCGAATGATTAAATATTTCAGTGCTTCTTCAGTGGCAAATCTCTCCGTGATGTGCAGCAGGACACGGTGCCGACTCCAGACACTCAGTGGTGCTCACTGCTCCTCTTGCAGGCTCTCGTGGGAGCTCCTCTCTGCGTGCTGATCTTGGGTCTCATCATGACCAGTCACAGACCCCTGAGGAGGGTGATTTAGGGGTACCAGAAGGGGGACTAGTGGAAATGCCAAGCTTTTCCTCTCAGCTTTGAATGCAGTCTTTTTCCTCCACTGCCTAGTCCACTATTCAGGTGTCCCAGCTGAATGCACAGGAGCCATTTGCCCTGTTCCTGCAGAGAGAGATATTTCAGCTAGATGGGTTTCCCAGATTTGAAGAATGATACCTGGAGGAGGCTGCCTGCCGTTTTCTTTCCATCTCCTTCACGCTTGTGCTGAGAGCAGCAGGTTCTGTGCCACGGCTGTGGATCAATGGGTCTCCCTTCTGCTTTCGCTGTGCACATCCTGGGCTCCTGCCCACTCTCCTGGCCAGGGTGAGATGTGCCTCAGCATCTGCTGGGGGCCAGGCAGATGTTTGTGACCCCCACCCTCCAGCCAGGAGAGCACAGGCCATGTGCTAATCCCTTGGAACACTACCCATGGCTTATTTCTGAGATAAACCTGTCCTGAATCACAAGGATTTTCAGCTCAGCATGTGGCATGTCTAGTTCATATAAAAGAAAAAAAAATAAATTGAAACAAAGCACCAAAACCCTTTAAAATGCCATGTCTCATAACTATTTACTTAAGCCATAGGCCTGAATGCGGAATATGTGTTGCAAATTGATGGCATAAATATTCTGTTTGCTTCACAAGACAATTTGGCTCTTTGCCTTGAGACTTTTAAGAAGATAATGTTTTAAACCCTTGGTTGGGAGGCATAGTACATTCATATCATTGCTTTAATCAGATTATCACTCAGATTATTGCTTACTTTTTATTTTATATTTTTTTTAGACCCAGTTGTAGGCCCTGTTTTCAGACCCCTGTTTCTTGAATGTTTCCCATAAGTGGAATGTAATTAAACTCCACTGGCATCTCCTCCTGCTGGGATTTAGGCTAGGGACAGATCTTTAGGAAGCATAAAACAAATAATGTGAAACCTTGTTAGAAAGTTTGCCAGAGAATTGGCTCTACTTCATTTACAAGCTGATAGTTTTGAAAATCTGCCCTTTCTCCTTTTATGAATTGCTTTCTAGAAATTGTTAATTAATCATTTAAACACTGTGGGGGAGGGGGGAGCCTCTGAATCTTTTGTAGCTCTCACTCTGCTCATGGGCTGAGAGTTCTCATGTCACGAAGCAGTTCCTGTCTCAAATAATTTGACAAGGAATGCTGCACGGTGACAGTGAGGAGGATGGAAGGCTCTGAGAGCAACGGCAATGGATCCTCGAGCCCTCACCTTGCTGGTGTGACAGTGACCTGTCCCCTGGGAGCTGCCCAGGCTGAGGGTGTGGAGCAGCTCCTTCCCCAGCTGGCTCAGAGCTGGATCCCCTCCACGCAGGGCAGTGAGCACAGCCAGCCTTGTGCTCCTCCTGTCCACGAGGCTATTCTCATGTTGGACCTCAGCTCCCTCCAGCTGCAGAAATAAAATAAAATAAAATAAAATATGAGACCTACCTCTCGATACTAGGGGTATAAATACGGAACAGCCTTGTCAGCTCAGGGGTTTACTGTGCTGTAAGGAGGAGAATCTGTCCCCAGGTATTGCTCGACCAATGGCTATCAAAGGCAAAAGTGAAGTGATAAGAGTTTGGGATCGGTGCCTGCTGAGCTAATATCTATATTGCAAAACAAACTGCGGCGTAACTGGGACTGCCTTTGGTGATTCTCCTGCCTTAGGATTTAAAATGTTTGGAATCAGGAAGAGACCTAATGCTGGGTATGATGTATTTCTTACCTGCCTGATAGGATAATGCTTCCACTTTCTATACATGCTTGTGACAATGAAAGGAGCATCCTTACATCTTGGCTGGCCAAGTCTGCTGCTTGGATGCTGATGTGGATGGTGGAGCAGATCTCTCATCCTGGTAGAAGAGAATGGTGTTGTGCTGCTCTCCTCACAGGGCAGAGACTGCAGATGCCGAGACCCAAGGTGGAAAGTAAATTGTTTTGTAATAATCCTTTGGTAGGTGGTGATGGGAGAAGCAGTATTAAGAGATTTTTTTTAAACCAGCTGGGGAAAAGCATATAGCATGCAATGTAATGGCTAGGAGCATTAGTAGTGCAGTAAACATCAGGTTTTAGTGGTTTATGTAGTAACTCTACTAACTTGCTTCTTTTCCACTATCTTTTTTACCTATCCCAATTGTTTTGGTGTCTGGATGTGGATATTCAGGTGATTACTGCTGTACTGTAAACAGAGTAGCAGTCACCACAAAGTCACTGCTGCCCCTTCTTCCCTCTGTTATCTGCCCTCACTCCCACGCTCTGTACCTCCTTTATGCTCTCCTTTGTATTTTTGATCTCACCATGGCCCCTCATCCATGAAGGTGCTAGGCTCTGATCTGCTCCCAGTTTGGTGAGGAAGCTTGCTTTGTCAGTCACATGCGGCATCAGAGTGATTACACAGGACAATAAGAAACAAAATAGGATGTTCCCCTAACTGCTGTGATCTGAAATCACACTCGCTCCAGAGAGCACACATCATTTACCAAAAATAAGTACCCAAGATCAATATGGATGAAACAGTCCGGCCTGTGCATCTGCTGCTATTAGGAGTGTTAGTTTTCAAGAGCAATCCATTATACTGTGAAGTACCTTACTTTGTTAGACAAACAAGAAAACCCACACTTTTAATCTCCTGAAGCTTTTAATGGCATCACAGGATGCAGGTACTTGAGATACTGATACCTACAGCAGAGGGATGAAATGGCCTTAGCTTCTTCTTACTGCTGGCCTGAAACCAGCAAAAACAGAGCTGAGCTGTTTTAAGAGGATTTTGCCAGCAAGGACATTTTTTGTAAGCACATCAGGTGCATGCACTTGGGCAATAAAGGCTCTGGAAGAGAGAGAGGTCTGTGCTTTGAATGTTCTGGATTCTCCATAACTGCGTGTTAAATTCAAAACAGCAGTCTAAAGAGTACCTTCATCAGCAGAGACTGCTAAAGGGGTGAATAAAAGTGTTGTGGGAATGAACTGAGGCTCTGTCACCTCACAGATACGGTGTGTGGGGGCCGGGGAGGCTGCAGCATCGGCAGGAGAAAGAGCAGCAGCAAGCCAGGGAGCCGGCTGCCCACCTCTCTGTGCAGCCTGAGATAAATTGCTGCAGCAAAATTGTGAGCAGTGTCTTGTAAAGAAAACAGAGGAGCTGCTCAGAGGATGAGGAAGGCGAGCTGTTTTTTAGGGCTGTCTGGAGCAGTGTGAGTTCAGGGTGTTCTGATACATTCCAGCTGCAGCAAATGTACAAAATAGGGGCAAGCAGGCTCACCCACAGCCAGGCAATTATTATTATAATTTTATTATATGTGGCTATACTTCATGAATTGTCTCTTTGTGTACAGACTGTTGGTGTGGCATGGGCATGGTGTGGGGATGTTTCTGTGCACACGAAGTGGTGGAGCCGGTGTTTGCTGCCATGCTTCTGCATCTTCTCTAACGCTTGCTGTAAATTTGCCTCTTCCCTTTTTCAACTGTGCATCCAGCACTGAAATAAAATGTTCTTTGTGAAGAGAATATTGAAGAGCAGAAGGGAAAAAAGAGGGCATGGGTGTGCTTAATAAAA
The DNA here is from genome assembly GCA_013397935.1 of Dasyornis broadbenti. Classification (NCBI taxonomy): domain Eukaryota; kingdom Metazoa; phylum Chordata; class Aves; order Passeriformes; family Dasyornithidae; genus Dasyornis; species Dasyornis broadbenti. The sequence goes on along the minus strand of VZRN01006297.1, from coordinate 626,715 downwards.
AAAGATTCTCTGCACTATCGCAGGTGCAGTTGATGCTGTTTAGAGCAGTCACTCATCTCACTCCAAATAAATAGTAATGACTGTTTCCTGTGACTGTGCTGTGAATCATACTCAGTCCATGCAGGGGAGTAGAAAATAAAGCTGCATGCAATCCACACGAGATGATGGCTCTTGTAATATTCAGCAGTTGGGCCTGGTTAGAAGCGTTTCATTATCTCAGAATTAAGAGAGAGCTTCCTGCTGTTGCAAAAGCTTGTTTATTCTTCTGCCTTCCCTCCCCCTCCCTCCCTTCTTTCTTTCTTTAACATCTATCCCCCCTTCCTTTCGCCCATCTCTGAAATGTTGGCTTAATGTTTCTGAGCAGAACTGCAAGGTCAAATTAGGGACAGTGGCCCTGGAAGTACACTAGTCATTTATAACATGGTTTTTGGCTTAACAAGAGGGCGTTTGAATTTTCTTTTATCTTTTGCCCTCTGCTTCTTTTCTTAGCTTATACTCAAAATTTATCAGGAAGAAGCAGAAGTAGCCAACCTTCTTTCCGATTTCTTAGTGAACTTCAGAGTTCTCCTCCTTGCCCTTGGTTTGCTCCAAAGTTAATCAGCGGCAGTCCTTCAGTGACCTGCAGTTGCAGCTGTTACCTTAAGCCACGACAGAAAACGGGTGCTCTGTGAGTGCAGGTCTGTTTGTGCTTAAGCTGGATGTTAGAGGTCAGCTAGCAACTGCATCGTGAAAGAAGCCAGATTCCCTCCTCGACTGGAGTTCTGAGCCAGAATTTCTTGCCCAGACCCTTCAGGAGGAGGCCAGAGCCGGCTGTTCAGGCTTCACCATCTCTGTGGGGTGAGCAAACCTGTGTGAGGCTCATGTGAATTGGAGTTGCTCGGGAAGGCCAGCACTGCTTCAGAAGCTGTGGAGGATGAGCCACACAGGAGCTCCCAAACTCGCTGTGTGTCCTATCTGGAATAAGCCTGGCTGTGTCCCTGTGCGCTGAGCCTTGCTGCAGTCAGGGCTGCTGGGGCACCACTTGTGTGTGTCAGTTCCAGCCAGCAGAAGCACACAGCTGGGCAGCTGCAGGTCCATCTCTAACCAGGTGTGATTCATAAACCATCTCCTCTCAAGAAGAGCTCTGATTCAGGTTTTCATCGCTTTGATTCCTTGTGGGTTGTGTACCCCCCACCAAGGCCCTGCTGTGCTCAGTGCCCGGCCCATGTGACACCAAATGGGTGCAGCCAGGGTCTTTACAGGGTATCCAATTTCTGCTCATAGCTGCAGTGATGGAGGGACCTGTGTGATCCTTCCTGGCTCCTCTGCAGCAAGTTCTGAAACTAGAGGAAGAGCTGTGCTACCTAAGGATGCTGGCTTACATGGACAGTGCCCTCCTGGAGGGTGAATCTGTGAATACTAATGAACTCATTAGACCTTCTAAAGCATCTCTGTTTCAGTAGTGTTTGCCTCAGCAGCAGTCAAGATGGTTAAAAGGCAATTGCAGCCACTGAAATACGTAGCAAAACTATTATCAGAAGATGTCATTTTTCGTAAATGTCAGTATGTAGATTTTTTATGGAGATATGGTGACAGGTAGTGAATAATTTAACATAAATTTACATAATATAGTGCAGCTGTTAATTTATGGCCATATTAGACTACAAGGTTATGTATCTAATGGCTTTTGGTCTCCTCTTTTTTTTCCCTTTTTTTAAAGTTAAAACTTTCCCTAAATTGTCCCACTTTACTCATAATTCATGAGACACCTGTCTTCCCTCCCTCGTGCCATACAGAAGGCTGTGCATGTCATACCCTTTTTGCAGCCATGTGACTCACAGCAAACTCATTCCCATCTCCAGACTCAATCATTTCAATTCAGTGTATCCCTGTTTTTATTCAAAGCAGGCCTGTGAGGGTCAAGAAGTGCTGCTGCTGCTGGCTGAGTTGTATTCCTCCAGGCTGAGCTCTTGGATGGAGCTGGAGACATGCATTGCTCCGCCTTGTTTGAAAAGCTGGAGATGTGCAGCCGAAGTGAGCCCCTCTGCAGGCCAAGGTCTCCACCTGCCTTCCCTTTCCAAAATCGTCAGAGGAGCTGGCTTCCACTCAGGGCTTGGCATCTGCAGTTAAGGATAGATTTTTTCCAAACATTTGCACGGTGGCTTTGCGCGGTACAAATATTTGCCTAAATGTTCGAGAGGTGTCCATGCAGGACACTAACACAGAAGGAAGGCTTTGTATTGAGTTTGTGTGACAAGGTTTTGGTGGTGGGGAGGACTACAGGGGTGGCTTGCAGGTGTAAGAAGCTGCTGGAAGATCCCCTATGTAGGAGCAGCAGAAAAAAACGTGTGAACCAACCATAACCCCCCTTCCTCATCCTCCAGCACCGCTGGGAAGGAGGTGGAGCTCTGGGGTATTGAGCCCAGGAAGAAGGGAGGGGTGGGGGAAGGTGTTTTCAAAATTTAGTTTTACTTCTCATTATCCTGCTCTGATTTGATTAGTATTAAATTCAATTAATTTTCCCAAGTTGAGTCTGCTTGGCCTGTGATGGTAATTGCTGAGTGATTCCCCTGTCCTTGTCTTCACACAAAAGCCTTTTGTTGTATTTCCCCCCACCTCTAGTGGAAGTGGGAAGTGACAGAGAAGCTTTGGGCGGGCACCTGGCACCAGGTGGGGTTAAGGTGAGCTCTCTTTAAAAGCCTGCAGAAATCAACCCCCCTGAACACCCAGGGCAAACGTGATAGTGCAAACATGCAACTCTATAGTGAGGAATTAGGATTAGAAATCAGTGTTCCTAATTAGAGCAGAGGTCCTTCTTGCAAGGCAAGTAAGTTTCCATCCAATTTATTGTGAATATTACTAGAAATATTTTAAAAATGTTCAGCTGTATCTTTCCTCCCCTCCGCACTCCTCCACATGGACATGAGGAAGCATGATTCATATCCAGCAGATAAGTTGGCACCAATGTGTATTGGAATAAGGTTAAACTGTGTGCAGTTTTACACATAAACTTTTGTAAAAGGTAATTGGGGTAAAGGGTGGATATTTGTCCTTTTGTCTAGGGTGATGGAGGGAAGGGGTTTTTTTTTTGTATTCTGCGGAGAATAATAATAATCAGCTTTTTTTTTTTCAGATGGTGTACAATTTGTCCAGTTGCACACAGCCTCTAGGACAGTGGCACACACAATTTCTTATTTGCCAGCCTGTGTAATCCTGGAGGTGGGGTAGAAGACTGGTTGTTCCGTTTCACCCTTGTTCCTGTCTTCATCGCTTGTCCCACTGGAGGCTTTTGGGAACTGGGAAATCCTGTGCCATTGACCTCAGGGACTGTGTCAGTTCTGTGTGGGGTCACAAAAAAAGTCAACTCCTTTGCCAAGTCAGGTAAAGCCCTAAGAGCAGTATGCCCACTGTTTGTTCTTCTGTACAGCACTGTGGGAAGCAGTTGGTGTTTGAAGAGCAAGTAAGAGAAGGGTAATTGTGCTCTACTGTCTTACAGTGGAAGGGAGAGCAAAAGAAGCATTTTGTTATGTACAACAGGGTAGTTTGTGTTCTCTAAAGTGAAATATTGTTCCTTTAGGTTCAAATTTCCAACAGACACTGAGTTCCTATCTCTCCTCTTCCAACCAAGGAGCAGGCTGCCCCATTTTGCAAGGTGGTTCTCCATGTGCTTTATTTCCTCATGCACTATGAAGCGTCATGTGCTCTGTTACCTCTCTGAGTCTGAGATATTACGCCTGTACCCCAGGCTCTGTGCAGAGGTGAATTGTGCCGGGGGAAGTCCTCAGACCCTCTCTTGGGGCTCCCCACAGCATAGTGACAGCAAGGCAATGTCTGTTGGCCTCTCTAGGGAGGGGTCTCGGTTAAATACTCAGTTTGTTCCTGATTGCTCCATCTTGCTGTCCCACCTCTGGTTTAAGCTTCTCATCACAGCCAGACAGCAGAGAGGGCTGGTTAAACAAGATACCCCTGCGCCCCATGCCCCTTGTGTTTCCAAAACTCCCGCTTCAATAATGTATGAGCTCGATTCATAGAAAAACACTGGACCAAATGCCTCCCTCTCTTCTCATGTTTCTCCAGGGCTTCCAGGAATGAAAGAATCAGCACACAGACAGCCGATTGCCCTAGCACACCACAGAGCTGTATTTAGTGTGGCCTTAACCTAAACTGGATTCCCACCGGGCGCCATACAAATGTTTAATAATTAATGGATCTTTATAAAAAAATCAAAGAGGGTGAAAAGAGGTTGATATAGCCCAGTGATTCTTAACAGAGGAATGGTAATGGATTGAAGAAGAAATTCTTCCTACCCTCTAATATGTCTTGTCAGGAGCAGTAAGCAAGCCCCACATTTTTGGTACAGTGTTGCTCAGTGTTCCTGGAGCACTAATGCGAATATTAAGTATAAGACATCTGTGAGTCACTGTGGTTCTCATTCAAGTCAAAAGCATAAATAGCACTTCTCATATATCCATGCTGTGTCAGTCAAAGATACTGCATTTCCTTTCCCCTCTGCCTCTAATAAACATCCGCCGACCTTAAGCTGCCATATACAGGAAACAGCCTGTTGGTTATTGTGTAAAACTGATAAGGTCCCCTGGGATGCTTTATCTGTCTCTGTTGTGTGTATAAATTTAGCTTCAGTCATTGTAGGTTTTGTTCTTTTACCCTTTTTCCTCTCCTCCTTATTTAATGGCTGCTAAGTAAACATGGCATTGTGGATAAGGGGATAAAGTAATTATATAGCATAATAAGATCTACACCCAGAGACTTAAGATTCCATCAATACACTTTGCCTTTCAGTTCTTTCGCCTGCATTTTTCTTGCAAATAATGGGTTTCTCCGTTTTGAAATGTATACCTGTTATTTGTTACAGTACCCTACCCACACCCCCGTTTCATGCAACTGTGAACTGCAGCAGACCACAGTGCCTGTCACTACGATTTTGCTCAGAGACATGATGGTATTTACAGCAATGCTGTATTTCATCTCCATTTATGGCAGGTTATGGGGGTTTCTAGCTCAGCACAGCGCTGTGAGATGGTAGCCAGAATTATCTTTTAATGTAATGCTCTCAGGAGGTTGACTTCTTGAAAATGTAGAGCAATTAACATTCTTAATACTTCCAGTGCTGGTTAAGGGTTTGGGGTTGGGAGGATGGAGCTAAGATTTGGATTTGTTGTTTTATATATAAGAGAGTTCTGTCTTTCATTCCTGATTATTGGCACACAAGCCAAAAACATGACCAGCGGTGTTCCAAAGGTGGCTCCAGCTTCTGGGTGTGCCCTGTGTGGTACAGTACTGTTCCTTACTGTGTGCTCCATACTGAAAGCATGCTGGAGAGCTGAAGGATGCGTGTGGATGCAGTAATCCTTTCTTACTCTGCAGTCTGTTGGGGGCTGTTTGAATTGAGTTGTCCTGAGGTGACTCAAGTTCTTTTCAAGATTCACTTACAGCCTTCTGCTATCACTCATCTTCCATTCAGGACCTGGTGAGCCTGATGCCCTGGAATATGTTTTTTGTGTAATTCCTTCTTATGCAGCTCTGAGGTAAGCACATCAGGGTGTGTTTTATGCTCAGCTTGTAAAAATATGACTACTTTGGCAGGGTGCTGGACAGAGAAGATTCAGGCCACACATTTTACCAGCTACTCCTTAAAAGCTGAAGTGGTAGCTGGGGACACAGGCAGGCATTTGTGCCTTGAAAAACCCCCTGCAGTGTCCTGGTCTGGCTCTCACAGTTACCCACCCTGTGTGCGTGGTAGAGTGGCTGCAGCATAACCAAGAGAAAGGTTTGTTTAGCTTTTCGTTAGCCAAGTAACCATGGTCAAGTTAATTACCTGAGCACAACTCTGGTTACTCACCTGAATTCAGCTCCCGCTGACCTTTCTGCTTCTGGTGTGGTTTCCATTCCTCTTAGCCAGCTCAAAGCTGCCTCAGCAGGTACATCCACAGTAGTGGCTTTAACTGCAGCATAGACTTTACAGCTTGGTGTGATTTCCAGAACAAAGGAGATGGGATCAAGAAGTCTTTAAAAATTGTAAGCTAGAAAGTCGCCAAAACATCCTTTTGGCAGCTTTCCTTATTTCAGCTTCCCCAGGGCAAGGGCTACACCTCCTTTAATATTGAGAGACTTTGGAAATCTGACTGAAAGCAGGGTCTTCAGGAAAAGGTCAGATAAAGCCTTCACAGCACTGATGCTTCACAAATTTCCCCAGCAAGGTAGTACTTGCACTTAGGCTTGCAAGGCATTTGTTGGAGATCTTCCATAATGTTTGGGTGAGGGATTTGTCCAAGCCAGCCAGGGGTGAGGATCTTGCCCCGCTTTCTTCCAAGATGATTTTGTCATGAGTGGTACATAAAAATGCATTAGCACTTTTTGTCAGTAATGAACTTCCTTGTTCATTAGGTTAACATTGGCTGCTGTCACTAGTAAGTACATTTTAATGAGGAAGAGAGCATTCTGAAATTGTGGAAACCTGGCACTCCTGGGTCTAATTCACAGCTCATTGAAGTCGGTGAACAGAGAGACTCCCACTGAATTCAGGTCCCATTCAGAGCAAGGGCAATTTACCCTGGCTGAGGACCTGCCCCTGCTTTCCCCAGTGGCTACTCAAGTGTAAAGTGCAGCTGCTGCTGCTGGCAGGTTTTTCTTTCTTCCATTTCGAGTCCTGAATCCATTCAGCATTATTTTTAAGGCAACAACACAGCAGTTGAAGTTTTGTTCTACCTCCCCAAATTAAATAATTCTCTTACATCACTTACTTCCACTTGCTGGTTTGCTTTCATTTGACCTGCTCACCGTGTCACACAGCATTAGCTGTGTAAATGCTGTCACGGGCTTGGCTTGAAGGTTTGTGCCAGGTCAGTTGTAATTCCCTGTTTTTCTCTTGCGTGCCAGAACAAGCTGAGAGATGTATATCATGGGTGCGAGGCCAAGTAAAATGAACTTTGATAACTTAAAGAGTTCTGTGCTGGTAAAATATGTGAACAGGTTCTTGGCTACTGTCGTTTTCTAAATCTACTCTTTTGTTTGTAAGTCCCTCAAACTTGCTTTGTACTCCTGTTTCTGGTGTTTCTAATTACAAAATTATGTATATTTTACAGTACAAGCAAAACAGACTTTCACAGTAAATAGTTCTGTGTAAAAATTCCACTTGTTGCTTTGTGGAAAAATTACGGATGTGTTTTAAAAAGCTCCTTCTTCATTATTTCCTTCTCTTCTTAAATAACAATTGTACTTATTTTCATACAAGCCTTCTTTTCCTGCACGGTACATTTGAATAATTTACACATCCCTGCTGCATGGGAACCAGAGAGCAAAGCAGACTTCCTGAGGGAATGTCGCTGCAATCCTTATTCCTGTGATTATTGCTGCAGTACCACTGAGAATTTCCACCCTAGATCTGGATTTTATTGGAGCATATGATGTTCAAAAAAACCTAATAGTTCATAGATTCATAAAAGCTTACTTAAGTGCGTACTTAAACTGACAAAACAATGTGGATTTAAGAGGGTGTATTGCTGTTAGAGATGTTGACTCTTTTCCTAACACAGGGAATGAAGATGGGTGGACCATTGCTCTTCAGTGAAACAGCACCGAACTGATTGGGACCCTGAATAAGTACTCGGATTTCCAGTGTCCTTTCTGTGGCATTAGAGTAGATTCAGGAAGTTTAAGAAATAGTGTGAAGGGAAAATGCAATCTTAGATTTTTGGACCCTTTTTTCAGAACCCAAGAAGAACGTACGGGCCATCAGAGCATGTGCCTTCACAAGGAAGCAGACACTCGGAATCTCATTTGAAAGGATCCACAAAGCTCCTTCTCCACACAGCACCAACATATTGTGGATCATAGAAGATGTCCCAGGCCTTCATAAACAACTAGAAACCTCTATTAAAACATCACTAGCTGCAATTATAATGTATCACAGGAAGAAAGGAAAAGAGATCAGGATCTCAAGTCCTGGCAGTAGCAGGGCATTTGTTAAATAAAGCTCATCTTTAATGATCAAAGCTGTTATTAGTACATTGATATCTTTTTAATGGTTTTCATTTTCACATTAACCTTTAAATAGTGAGTGAAATCTTTCTAAACTAGAGAAAGAAATTATATATTCACAGCTTACCAAGTCAGTGGAAGTCATAAAAAGAGGGCCTATTCCAAGTGCTAATTTTTCTGAAAATTTAATTTCCAGGATGCTCCCGTTAGGCAATGGTTGAACCTGCCATCACACAATCCAAAGTCACTTCCCCAAAGCCATCAGTTTACGCAAGGTTTCCCTTGGATTCCCATTGACAGCTGCTGCAAAGGATTCTTGCTTAACTCTCCAGGCTCATGTGTTTTTTGGTTGCTCTTTTAGTACAGCCTTGACCTCGAAACATCTTCAGATAGGAACAGGGCACATCACAGTTGGGATATGTTTTCCTTAAGGATATTGTATTGTGGCTCTTTTATATGAGTGGATTGAACTTAATTTAAGGGGAGCAGGAGTAGAATGAAAGGGAAGTTTCAGTTTCCTAAGGGAAGATGAAGTGAACTGTGTAATCTTAACGGTTTGTTTTAACTCTTGCCACAATCTCTGGCTTTCTCTACAGCCAGTCCTTTGTCTGCTGGCAGTGACTGCAGAGTGGTTCATGACTTCCCTTAGCTTTGAGTCCTAAGAGCAGTGGTAGACACAGGCAGTGCTGTAGGCAAAACCTTTTACGTTGTGGTTGGGGGGTGTTTTCTCCTTTAAAAATGTCAAGCTTAATACAGTGATGCAAAGGAGCAGGGCCTCCATTAACCCTCCCCAACAAGAAAGGATCCCAAGATCCTACTAGTGCTTTATTAGAGCAGTGGGGTTTCCCCATAAGGCATCATTTGTTATATTACTTCCACCTTGTAAATTACGTTTTTCT
>VZRN01006297.1:604810-617821 GCA_013397935.1 Dasyornis broadbenti | reverse complement strand
TTTTTTTTTTTTTTTTTTTTTTTTGAAAGTATGCTCTGGGGAGGCAAGGGGAGGGAGGGGACAAGGTATGCCTCTGAATTGGCGTTTAGGCGGTGTGGGGAAGAAAGGAGCATAGTGAAATGCTTTCCTTTCAGATGGAATAGAGCAGGCTCAATAAGGAGAAATTGTCCTGCAGAACAAAAGAATTTTAAGAGAGGTTTTGAGTCAACTGCATCGGGGTTATTTTTTCAGCCAGATTAAGTGCTTTTTGGAAACCTAAAGTGTTCACACCTTTATTTTCCATGTAGTTGATCCTTATATTCTTGAGAGGTATCCCATCACTTGTTTCATTCTTTGTTACAGACAGAAAACCGGTGATGCTTCGTGCTAAATGAATGAACTGCTTTGATGTCAGTGGTGAGATCTGTGGTGATGAATCTGGCATTCCTCTTCCCTCTTAAAAAACATGCTGAGGTCGTTGGGCTGCTCGAGGACTACTAACACTCAGAACACTGATTATCAAGCCAAAATGAAGGAATTGATTTCTTAAGAAAAATAGCGCATGTAGCATCTGTAAGCCTGAAAACATTCCTGAACAGCTTCTTTACCCGTATCAGAGTCCCTTCATACTTCCTTTTGCAAGCAGAAATGAAAGCAACAGGGATAAAACTTAGCCAGGGTTTTAGCAACATCTGTCTTCATAAGATGTTGACGTGTGTAAACATGGTCACTTCCTTTTTCCCTTCCTGGACACTGTTAAAGTAGATGCGATACTGTGATATGATGTCATATAAATCAATCCTTGTGCATCTGTTGATCGATTAGATGACAACTGCTTACTATTTATCTGGTATTTTTCCATTGATCCCACGATTTCAGCATCCAAATTCCTTACCAAGTGTAAATAATCTCTACGAATGCCCAGTTAAATTGATTTTTTTTCTGTATGTGTCACTGGTTTCAAAGGAGCTCTGCTGGTTTGCACCAGTTAAAACCCTGTCCCAAAGCCTCAGGCCCAGAGGTTCAAACGGAGAGGGATGAGTAGCCCAGAGGCAGAAGACTACCATCTTTGCTGAGACAGGCTTTGATTTTAATGTTTAGGAAGGTTTTTGAGATCTTTTAACTACTTTAAAAAATCATAGTATTGAATTCATGAAGTTCAACAGTGCATATTCTTTATTCCTTCATTGTCATTGAAAAAAATGAACACTGGATCTTTAAAATCCTGCTAAGGCAGGTAAATTGTAATTAATCATGAGCAAGTCATCAATAACTAATTATTCAATTACATTAAAGATAATCTTGTTTTCAGTGAATATCAATCATTAAATGAACAAGTATTTATTTCTAATTCATAAGATCAACACTATTACTTCTGTAATTGCAAGTGTCATGAAATGGCCACAGCATAATAAAGCATACCTGCCCTGTAACCTCCATATTAAATCAGAATGTCATATTGACAAATACTGTGGCATTGCAAATAAGTTGCCTTTTGCAGCCACCTTTTTCCAATTGAAATAGCTGGGATTAAATGAGAAATAAATTCTGTCTGTGCCCTAGTTAAGCCTGTTTGGAAAAGTCTAAAGAAGCAAACTATTAGTTAGCAGACTGATAATTACAGATGTTTTAAAATAGATACTCAGCTATTTATGCTGTCTGAAGTATTAATAACTTTATTTACCACTGGAATAAAGCTCAGCTGTGAGAGCCAACCCCATGTGACATTTCCATGTGGTAGCAGAGGTGACTCTAATATTTTTAACCAATGAAGATTCCACCAGCAAATTTTGTGGCAGATCTTGTGTCTGTATGCATGTACAAATAAAGTAATAGAGGTTTGAGAGAACATTATTGTGCAAAACAAAAAAAGGCAGCTTATTCATTATCCAAACAGTGTGAACGGGATAAGAATAGTTTGTTGTAATATGCTGGAAAACAGGTGAAAAAAAGCCTCATAAAGGACCTTGTAAGGTTTTGCAATGTGCCATGTTCACACTCAGCTCGTGTTCCCATATGTTGTCTTTATGGGCTTGGAAGTGGTCAGGGGAAACTCTGCTGCGGGCTGCTCTGCAGGTCCCGCATCCTTCCCACTGCTGTGGTGCCAGGCTGGGGGAAAATGGGGCTGGAAAATGGGGCTTACAAAGATTTTATGGAAGGTTGTAAAGTTCTGGTGGGGTTGGACCTCACCTTGCTAAAGGTAAGAGCCCACTCGCTGGTGGGAGTAAGAAGAAGGATGAATTCATGCAGGATTATCAGCATTTAGTAATCTGGAGGCTCAGGGGTTCATTCAGATGAGAGGAACTTGCAGGTCAGGCAGGTCTGAACCCCCAGAGCTCAGTTCCAACTGTTTGGAACTGGAGCAGCCCCAGGGGCACAGACAAAGAGGCCTCAAACATCATCTGTTCAAAGGCTGGTGCCAATGATCTTTTAATTCCTCTGAAATGGAAGCAGACATACCCATCAATGCCCAGCTCTGCTGCTTCAGCAGGGCAAGCTGTTTATATTATTAAAAGTTGGGTATTTGAATTTGCAAAAGCAGTTTCTCCCTGTCTCATTCAATCTTTCTGCTGCAGCAGTTTTGGTCACTGAGCAGGATCTGTGTGTGTGTTGTTTGTAGCTGCTCATGGAGAAGCTTGGGTGAGCAGAAGAGAGGGTTGCAGGAAAGGGAGGGCTGACCCTTTCCATCCACATTTCCCACCTTTTCCATATTTGTGCTTTAAGCACAAATAGCCGGAGGCCACGTGGAGCAGCACTGTGCTTTCCAAGAGCCATCCAGGACTGGTGTGCAGCACATTCCCCGCTCTGCTTGAGAGCGCCTACAGGACTTGCGGGGTTCAAACACATCATTTGGGTCTGGACACCATGTGGGAGTTCAAATCCACCATTTGGGTTTGAACTGTCAGAGCCAGTGGGCTCAGCAGCAACATCACCATGGGCAAAAGCAGGGCTGTGAGGAAGTAGCTTCTGTCCATCACGCTGTGTGCCCCCCAGATGAGATGAGATTTATTACAATGTTAATGAGGACTCAGTGCTTTCTCTGGGTCCTGCTGCTGTAGTGCCAGGGGTTTGTCCTGGCCCCAGAGCAGAGGGTGCCTCTGCATCCAGCATTGGATGCATATCCACTCTGATCCTTGAATTAAAGGAGGTCTGCATTCTCCTCCTGAACTAGTCAGAGCTGAAGGGCCCAGGTTGTTTGCAGTGGGGAAGCACTGCCTGGCAGGACTGCAGCTGTCCCTCCACTGACCTGGGGACAGTCCCCGAGACCTCTGGCAGGAGGCACATCACACCCAGCCCTTCCTGCTGGCAGGAGGAAGGTGCCAGCAATGACCTGGCGTGGGAGCATGCAGCTCTGGCTGTTTGCTCCTGGCAGTCAAACTCCAACTGCATGGCTCTGATGGGAAGAGTGTAGAATTTTGAGGGGGGTAAACCCCTGTGTCTCGAGTTTCCAGAGTGTGTAAGGAGCCATGTAGCTGTGAAGTTAATGATTGCTGAGACGTCCCTTAGCTCTCTTCTCTGTCTGATGCGTGCCACTTTGGTGCTGCTGGTGTATCAAAGAGCAACAAGGGCTTTGTTTGTTAGATTGGTACAGCAGCATGTATTTTAACTGCTTAATCAACAGCACTACTCCAGAAGTTGGAATAAGCTTGTTCTTGTAGCTGCACCCTGGTGGAATCTAAGCAATTAACCCTGAAAAAGAGAGATGGCGGCCCAGCAGAGTGGCAGGGCAGAAACAGCCCCACCGTTTCATGGCTGAGTTGTAGGAAGGGAAGAGCTGGAGTGGGTGACAGAGAGAGCAGCATCTTTGGCGTCAGGAGAAGATGTGGGCCAGGCTTTTTGTGCATGACTGCCGCTCTTACCCCGTGCCAGCTGGCACTCAGATCATCTGCAGAAGCATATGCTTGACCAGCCCTCCTGCCAGGGGAAGGTGGTAGCTGGGGCGGGTTTCAGGGGAACGAATCAGGGAAGAGCACAGTGGGCAATACAGTCATTTCCTTTGTCAGTATGAGGGGTTTTTAGTAAACTCTAAGCTGAAAATATTGTTACCTTTTGATTCAGCTTTGGCATGCCCTCAGACCTGACCATGACATCCACGGTCACAGAACCACAGAATAGTTTAGGTTGGAAAAGACCTATAAGATCATGGAGTGCAACCATAACCCTGACACTGCCAAGTCTCCCACTAAGCCAAGTGCCTGAGCCCCATCTTTTAAACACCTCCATGGATGGTGACTGTTCCATGGGCAGCCTGTTCCAATGCTTGGTTTTCTCAGAAGGACCGTGAGAATCATGCTGAGAGTCATGGTGTTCCTCCTCCTCTGAACAGAGTGGGAAAGAGAAGTGGGAGTTGGCTGATGTGACTTGAACTCCTTGTTTCTTCCTTCTGCTCTAAGACCACAGGCTGTTCATGTGGTAAATGGAGCATGCATATATTTATTTTAATGGATGTTTGAGACTCTCGAATAAAGGGCATTAGGGAAGAGAACATATTATTATGATTTTATTGTATCTGCTACTTTTTCATGGCATTATGAAAAGTTCGTGGTAGTATTTCAGCATCAGCCTACACAAATAGTATTTAGCAGTGGTATTTTCAGTCTTGCGTGCCTAAAATTAGTCCCCTAACGCTATATTTGAGCACCTAAATAGGTGTTTAAGTTTGTTAAAGGGACCAACCAGCAGCAATCTCCACCAATGTGAATGAGAGCTTTACATCTTCAGTGCCTTCAACACCAAAAAAATTATTTATGAGGGCTGTCCCAATCTGGCATCTCATTCAAAGCTTGAATATGCTATGCCATAGCTGATTTTGCATTCAGCATCGAACTGCAAAGAAACAATAGCTGAGTGTCAATGCAGTTTATGCAGTTATCAAAGACAGTTGGTGCCTCTTTGGGGCTTCTGCTTAAATCATCCACTCCAGGAAATACAATTCACATGTTTAGCAGCCTTAATATAAAAAATACTGTGTATTTTTGAATTAAGCCAGGCCCTGAAGTGTTTTGTGATTCTAGTATCACTTATCTTCCCCATCAAGGTGCACAGCAGAGAGGGCAACCAGGCTGTTATTGCTTTTACTGCATTCTAAACACGCACAGGCATACACACACATCTGTATCTTCAAAATCTGCCAAAAGTATTTGTTGTTGTCTCTAAGAAGGAGTAATTCTCTCCTACAATGTGCAATTTATAGGCACTAGTTTTTGCTGCTTCTTATTATAAAAACAATTCATCTAATTGCGGAATGTGTGCTTAATTATAATTTGCTAATGCCCTTGAGTTTTTTAAAGTCAAATTTATTGCTCAAGTGTACTGTCGCCAATATAATCTGGTGACAAAGCAAGGGAATTAGCTTAAGGAACTGATTTTTCTAGCACTGAATTTGTGATCTGTGACCTTACGCAAAACATTTTACCTTTTTCATGAGTCAGCTTCCTCATCTGTTTTTTTAAAAATGACTGGAGATTACTGGGTGAAAGGTGCCATATTTTTGTTTTGTTAAGCACCAGAGCACAGGATACATTCAGCACATTATTTATTATGTACAGCTCTGCATTTGAAACACCTCATCAGATTTACACTTTTAATTTGGCTTTATTTTTGCAATCATTGCTAAACATATACCACCCACACAGACTGAGGACACCGATGTTCCTAGTAGTCTAATTCGTATCAGCGATTCAACCTAAATTTAGTGCCATAACCAGTCAGTTCTGCCAGTGGTCTTGGGGCTCCATCACAACAAAGCAGCGTCGAGAATGAAACCCAGTTTTCTCCTGGCTTCTGGTCCACACCAATGGGCTGTGTCCATTTGGTCTTGTCTTTGCTCTTCATCGCCTCCAACAACCCTTGATCTGCTGTGCCAAGGGAAAAGAAAAGATGGGGATGCTGTGCACGATAGAAAGGAGAGAGGTCAGCTTCTTTCTCCAAAGATGTGAGCTTTCTGTTGTGGCAACTCCAAGTAGCGTGCTAACAAATCGGCGTTGCTGCTTCTGCTGCAGAGGGCTGTGGATGTCATGTCAGTGGCTGCTTTCAGAGCAACCCCAGGGGCATTTGAGCAAACGTTTTCTCCAACTGTTGACATCCTGGTGGCCTCAGAAAGCTGGCCCCCTGTGGCTCATAATGGGGTGGTGGCTGGGTGAGATGGAGCGGGGCGTTTAAACAAACCGCTGCTGCTTTTCAATTCTTGCGTGCATTCCTGCTTAGCTCTGTGTGTATCACATCACACCACGCATCCACATCCTGGGGGGCATTTTAAAAAAAAATATCTTTGATGGGAGTATGCAAAGAAACTCCACTGGTTTTTAAACTTTGTTTTGCTGCCCACAGCACGGAGCTGTTTTCTTTTACAGCTACAATATGAGTACCACCGGGAGAACAGCGTATGCCCCAGGGGTACACATAAACTCCTGACCCTGCTTAAACTGTGTGGCACACAACACCGGGCACATGTCAGCAACATTTGTGTGCTCGGCACTGCCATACCAAACCCTGTGTTGTGACACATCATTCATATCCAGCAGTGATGTTGCAATCACAGGTCCTGATCACTTCCTGCCAAATAGAAAACACAGCCTGGCCTTCCTAAAAATAGAGACCTTTCTTACTGCACTGCAATCCCAGTGCCAGCACCAGAGCCATACCTGTCCACAGTCACTTCAAGTTGTAAAAAAATTTTCTCCTACTTTCTTTCTGGCATAAAGCACAGTTTGGGAAATCTATTAGGGCTATTAATTTTGTTTCAGGGAGCGCAGGGGTGCTAGTGTTTTATTAACACAGTAGCTCTGCTCAATGGCAACATCTGGTTTTCAGTGAGGTTTCAGGGTTGGGGTTTTTTTTTGCTCCATTTTCCAGCTGTGTTGACTCAAGTCAGAAGGCAGTCAGCCACTTGTGAGACTGAGGTCTCCAAACACTTAAAGAGCTGAGATATTCTTTGAAACTCCTGGATCTTGGAAAATTAGGGCAGAATCTGACAATACCAATTTTTCCTCCAGAGGCTTGAAGCATTCACAGTTCTGGTTCCAGCCAGGATCAGGAAATTAAAAATCACATGGAAACTTTTGCAGTGTTTTCAGGATGGCTGTAGGTTAGGTCTCTGCAGAGCAGAAAGTGCAGGAGGGAGACTTAGTTTTCCCAGGTCATTTGTATTTTGTTGTTCATGTATCCTGAAGGATGATTCACCTTGCTCGAGAAAACGTGTAAGTCAAAAGAATAAAATCTAGGTTGTCTGGAGAAAAGAATGGGAAAAATGGAAAGCTTTGGTGTCACGGCATTAACAATTCATCAGGCTTACCTGTGTCCCAGCAGTGGGGCCAGCATGAGACAGATGCTCCTCTTAGAGCTGCATTCCTGATGTGAGTTATAAATCCCATCCCTCTGGGATGTTTTTTAGCCAGGTGTGGGTACGTGCCTGTGGCTGGAGCTCCAACACAGAGGGAATGGGTGGCCAGGAGGATCTCCACGCTCCTCAGCAGCTCTGCTGCTCTCTGCTCCCAGCACAGCCTGGAGCCCAGCCTTCTCCTAGCCCAGGAGCAAAAAGCTGTGAGTGCCGTCAGGGTGGCTTCCCTGCCTCCTCATCCACCTTTGCTTCTCTCCTTGCTTCCTTCCCTCCACCCCACAGCACTCACTTTGAATTCATCTCTCCTGTTTTCTGCTCCTGCATTCTCTCCTTTCCCTGCTCCTGCATTATTCAGCTTTCCTCCTCTGGCAGTGTTTTTGCCCCCTCTTTTTCACCGCTCAGCTCACCATGCTCCGTGTCCAGGAGGAAAACAACAGGCCATGCAACACAGCCTTGTGAGCCATGAGTAACGACAGAATGGAAGGAAGAGGAGGGAAGGCAGCTCCAATGCTCAGCATCTGAAAATTAAATGTTTGTTTTCTCTGCAGTCAGTTTTGTTAGAGGTGCTCAGGATTCCTTGTTCCCGTCCCGGGAGCCTGACTGAAGCAGGAGGCTGTGCCACCTTGGGATGTGGACTGTGCGTCCAGACTCCACCTCGGTGGCACTGCCCAAGCCCAGATGAGCTTCACTGATGCAGCAGAAATTTGCCAATCCGTAGCCCTGATGCCTCATGTTTTAAGTATTTAATGTTGCCCTAACTTCTACTCTATTCTCAGCCCTCTTTTTTTTTTTTTCCCCTGAAAAAAAATCCTAGCCGAACTGAGGAAAATCAGTCTGCGAAACAGGAACCGTTGAGTTGTTTTAGGGTTAAGTTACAACTGTGTTGGTTTTTTCCATGCATGATTTTTTTTTTTCCCCTTTCCCAGACTGCTTGAGTCCTAAATTCCCCCTGTAAATCTGCTTTCTGTGCCATCAGTTCTCAGAACAATGAACTGCTTGATATACCTGATAAGAGTTAACATGAAAAATGAATAAATCATTTGCTACTCCCTTCTCTTTTTTTGCTGTAACTGGGTGTTGGTCTATAAAATGAAGGAAGTTACATTGAGCAGGAAGTTTAAAAATGCTTAGACAGATGTCATTAAAAAACAAAAATCAAACTTGGCTTCCTGCCAAGTGTCTGTAATTAAAATTATTCTTCTTAGTGAGAAAAAAGCAGATGCAAAGGGAGGTTTCCTGTCTCTCAAAGTAGGAAATACAAATAATTGTTAGTCTTGCCTTTGTGTGTGCATGTGTGCACGCATATGCATTTGTGTGAGTGTGTGTGGTAGTGTGGGACTCTGATGCTTATTTCTGAAGTGGCTTGTGATAGAAAACTTGAGTCAATACCGTGTGGATGGGTGCTTTATTAATCTATGCTCTTTTTGGTCTTGTTTTTAAATTAGATCTTTGTTGAAAAATACTGCATATAAATTGCCCTTTCCATATTCCATATTACAGAAATGGCTGGTCTCACAGAAAAGAACAGTGAATTTCTGTGTATGGTGGTGCAGGGAGAGCAGGATGTGGGTGGGTGTACACATGTGTATATAGCTATACTTATCTACACACATCATATAAGTATAGCTGATTGCTATATTAGCTTGGAAACCAATGCAGTTAATGTCATGCAACTTCCTAGCCTACATGGAAGTACACAAATATAAAACTGCTTCTATCACAAATATAAAACTGCTTCTATCAACACAACTTCGTTTTTTCAGACACAAGCATCTTTAGTTTGATATAATGCCTTTACGTTATATTTTTATTTTTGTTCTATTTTGTTTCTCGCCTGATACACAAATTCTAGAACAGTCTATTATCCGAACTAGGCAAGCCTGCCATCAGGGAATGTGCTCTGTGGCTCTTTTCTGTCACCCCTCTTTAAAAGAGGGCTGATTCCTTTTCTGTCCTTGGCATAGATAGACTTACAGTTTACACAGGCTGAAAAAATTCTATCAATCCATTTACTGTGGTTTTTTTCAGATGTTGCCCTGAAGTTTGTAGTTTTGTTTCTTTCTGAAAGGAA
Source organism: Dasyornis broadbenti (assembly GCA_013397935.1). NCBI lineage: Eukaryota > Metazoa > Chordata > Aves > Passeriformes > Dasyornithidae > Dasyornis > Dasyornis broadbenti. The sequence goes on along the minus strand of VZRN01006297.1, from coordinate 608,432 downwards.
GCTCTTTTTGAGGAATCCAGACAAGGCATGGGCGAGTGTTCCGGTGTTGATCCATGAGAATGGGTGGATGCTGGCGGAGCAATACCCCTCAGCAGTGGTGAGGGTTCCTGCCTATTGCACTGGTTTGTGCAGTGTGTGTTCCATGTTCACACCTGCATGGGACATTGTTTGCTGCTTTTAGCAGCCTCACGTTTACACAGGACAGATGTGCTGTGTGGCTCTTCCACCAGCTTTAGTTATTGTCTATCTGCACTGAGATGCGCCAAAACATGGATACGGTTCCCTCGCTAAAGCGTCCTGCTAATATTGTTTGTTCTCCTCACTGTGTGGGGATAAATGGGTCCAGGAAAAGGATTCAGTAACAGTGTGGTTGTACTGATGTGGAGTTTTCCTAATTTATTGTGCTATCCAATGTTTTGTAGCAGACTGTGCTTGAATTTGCCTCCAACTCTGAAAGCAAGGTCTCAGCCCAGCCCCGTGGTACAGTCAGTGCATATTGCTCTAACATATATCAGATGGCACAGCAATACAAACATGCTGTGTGCTGTGCAAATAGCACAGGGTGTAGGGCTGTGGGTGTGGGGCCTCTGCCTCATCTTAAGCACACGAAATGAGGAGTAGGAGACAGCAGATAAGATCCCCAGTGTGTTTTGGGTGTGATGACCATAGGTGGGCACACCTCTCCTTTTCCACGAGCCCACGACAATACATTGGAATAGCTTGATTTTCCTGCTCTTTTCTTCAGCACTCCACAGCCGCCCAGCTTCTGTTTGTGGGCTGACTGGACTCAACGGAATTAATTTCCTACAAAAAGAACCACCACTTGCATTGATAAACCCTGGCCGTGTGTACTGACCTTTGTAAACAACTCTTCCGTGCTTTTGGCATCTTTGAGTGCTCCTGGAAAAACTTCCCTTGGAGCAGATAACAGAACTCGCTTCTGTACTTTGAGTTGCCAGATTATCTGGCAAGAGAGCTGCTAAAAAGAGGTTCTGGGAACAGCTGAAAAAGAGCAAGTACACGCCTGCTGCAAGCAATAGAGCAACTGGTACCCGCTGAGCAAAAGCAGTGGTGATCTGAAAACATGAGAGGAATATGGACATGTACCCTCTGTGGGTGCTGCAGTGCTGTGAGAGCCAAAGGGAGTCCTTAACTGCTCAGAGAAATGTAGAGGGGCTAGTCAGAATGGACAAGAAGTAATGCAGGCTTTGGAGATGAGATTGGCTCACAAAAGCTAAGCCCAAGAACACTGTTGGAAACTTGAGCAACAGCTAAGCTTATAGTTCTTTCAGCAAATGAAAAAGAAACATTCTAAACTCACAATCCACTTTACAGCACAGCCCAAGGCTATAGGTAATCCATCTCTACCAATCCTAGGATGTCCTCAGTAAACACATGTTGAAAAATGGCATTGCAATGAACCTTCTTGTGTCCTGAAAAGAGATTACTGTTTCTGTTGAAACCCAGAGATCCTATGAACAGGTAGGGAAGGTCAAATGTACAGCACTAACCATGAGAAATCCCTGGTTGTTCTTCCAGTCCTGACTCTGTGCTCTTCTAGGGGGCAGTTTGCCTAAATCTAAACTGGCTGGGTTTGCAATTATGTTTGGTATTCCTGGGATAAGATCACCAAACGCTCTTTTCAGAGGTCCCAGGCACGTAGCAGGAGAGGTTTTATTTCTGCTTCCCAAGAAGCCACAGAGGGATTGAATGGCCTAATCTGTGGCAGCACTCACAGCTCCCAAATTCTCATCTGATGCCCTGCTCTCCTAACCAGTAAATGTTTAAACTCTTGCTTTACTTTAAGCTGCTGAGCCATTACACGGAAAAGATAAGACAGTCTCTGCTGCTGGCAGTGATGGCTCCGCTCATGCCTCCCCCTACAGAGCTCTGGTGTGTCCGCATTTGGGGAAATGAGCTGTGAGGGGAAGGAAATGGGGAATTTGACTTGGGCCAGGCAGAGGGAAGACTCACCCTTCTTCTACTGACAGTGTCAGATAATAGACCAATGGTTTTCACTCTTGTGCTGCTCTGCTGCAGACATTTTGCAAGCAGAGAAGGAAAGCATTGGGTTTTTTTGCTGGCATCTTGACAAAGCATTTTCTTGAGCATGGCTGCCTGTTGAAGACATCTGTTTAAGGTCCCAGCTTGGGACAGCGAGCAGATCTGGGCAATGTTTGGGACTGCATTTTCCAGCAGGTTCACGGATCTTTCGTACCCGTGAATCCAGGGACAAGTGGCAGATGCCCCGGGCAGGCCTAGCCAGTGCTTTTGGCTGAAATGTGAGTTTTGTGTCCGGTGCATTCTCAAGGAGCTCTTTTGAGGAGTTCTAAGTAAACAATAAATCTCTCCACAATGGAATTTATACTGAGTGAATTATCAGGGTTAAAAAAATATTTTGTTGCTTTCAGCTCTTATCTTTGTTTACCGTATCGCCAAGGACAGTGACCTGCCTTTGTGCCCTAATACTGAACTGTCAGCAAGAGAGACAGGAAATGCTGCCTCCTCTATAGGCTCAGCATATAGCCTTAATGAGAAGAATAACATCTCAGCAGCAGCAGCTGTTGGTTTTGCTCAGTTTGGTTTATTCCCTTTTGTTGTCTTACTTCAGCAAACCTAGATAATCGTAGAGAAAAGCCTTTGTGCCAAGTTTCTGAACTCTAATTTAGTAACCTTCAGATATTTAAACATTGTTAAGACCAAGTCAAGCTGACAAAAGAGGCTTTTGATTTCCCACCAAGCTGAGCCTGTTGCGTCCTGCCTGGAGCCTTGTCTCAGCCATCTTTCAGCTTGAGAGAGGAGGAAGTGCACCAACCCCAGGTGAAACATTGGCTCCGTCCCTCACTGTGATAATGTTGGGCTCGAGGGAAACCCCACCGCTCCTGGGCCACCTGATTGGTAACTGCCCTTTGTGAAGTAAGAAATGCATGATGGAAAAAAATAATTGAGTAGGCAAGCACGGTCCAGGGCAGAGCAGAGATGTCCTGGGAGCGCTGCACGTGGTGGAGCGGCACTGCCTTGTCCCAACAGCCCACCCTGTGGATTTTGGGGAGCAGGGACATGAGAGCAGCATGAGCCTGGTTTCCACATCCTGACACTGGCTGCAGGAACCCATCCTGGTGTCTGCTCAGGAGCAACTCCTCTTCCAGAGGTCTAACAGCAGCAGTGCTTTCCCTGCACGGTTCCCACTCCATAATTTGAGAGAACAGAGATGCAGGAAGCAGGGAGAATTCCAACGTATCCCAGCCTCAGTTTGGAACCCAAGGACATCATAGCTGGACAAACCTTGAGAGCAGAACCCTTAAACTTTAAATTGTAGCTATTTTTTTCCATGCAAGGGTAGCAAAGAGTGAGTTCCTTTGTTGGTTTGTTGCTGGTGTTTGGGTGAGTGTATAACACACATTACAACCATTTTCCCCCAGCAATTGCACATCGTAAAGCAAAGCTTTAATGGCGGGTTAAGTTCACTTTTTTATTTACACAGAAGGAATGTGTAAAATTTCTGTTCTAGCAGTCTGTCCACAATTTTGCTTTCCATTCAAGATTTACCTTTATTTTGTATAATATCAGTATTAGCTGCCAGGGCTTACTTTACTCATGACATAAAATCTCTTTTTTTTTT
>VZRN01006297.1:525770-604093 GCA_013397935.1 Dasyornis broadbenti | reverse complement strand
AAAAAAAAAAAAAAAAGCCTTCCCACATCCTGACCTAGATAAATAGGACTTGGAATGAATTTTCTGACTTCACAGCAGTGACACTTTGAATCTTCTGAGATTTCAAGAATATATATATTTTTTAGTCATTTTTATGCCACTACAAATAGATAGAAGTGTTACAGAAAGTACATATGCACACGTGTGTGTGCACATGAAAAGAGGCCAAAAATACTAATACCAATCTTCCTGTGCTTTCCAAAACCTTTTCCTCCGTAATTTAGCCAAGCTCCCCGCCATTTCTTTCGGTGGATTCTTTTTTTAGTGTGACAGAAGTATTACATGGGTTTGGGTTATGGCTGGGGCTACCAAGATGTTCCGTGGTGTCAGTTAAACTAGAGCAAAGTTGGAATAGCAGCAACATGCCATTGGCTTTTTGATCATCATCTGAGAGTATTGTAGATTTCTTTACACACATAAAAGTCAAAGAAATAATAAGCACCCTTCATCCGTCAGATAGTCTCTATTTATACATCAGGGTAGGTGTGAGAAGCAAGAAGTCCTTTTCTTTCTCTTTTTCTTTTCCTGCTAGTTTTATTTTTATTTTTTTTTTTTTTTTTACTTTTTAATTAAATTTCTTCATTTAGAGTCATGCAGCTGTCTGGGCTTCTGCCATAGATAAGTGGATCTTCATCTGACAGCAGCAACCAAAATTTATCTTGCTTTTCCCTCTCTCCCTCTCACTTCCTCCCTTCCCCACCTCCCCCCAAGTACTCAGCAGAAACAAAATTCTATATATAAACTCAGCACAGTTTCCTCCCCCCCCCCAATTACTTTGTCTGCATGTTTCAGTTTCACCCTGTGTCAAGCTTTGCCAAGGTACCAAGTTTGGCATTTTCAAAACGGGCTTGGATGATTAATCCCTGAGGCCCCTCTTGTAGTAACACCCCTCACACACCCCCAAAATTTGTGCTATAGTACTGTGGGTGCTCTGAGGGGCAGCTCACGCTTGTCTGATGTTTATTCACACAAAGTTCCTGGTCTTGTAGACCTTTTTCTCTTTCTTTTTAAAAAAGTCTGTATATATTCTAGCAGCAGATGGCTAAAGGGCAGGCAGGGATGGCCCACGGTGCTCTGTAAATGGAATATTACCAGCATCCTGCCATCGCACTGCAAGCCTCTGTTATTTGTTTTGTATTCTCTCAAATCACTCAACACTGGAGTCAGGTGTATAACCAGAATCTCATATTTCATTATTAAAACAAAAGACAACTAATAAAGGGGGGGAAAAAAAAATGGAAAAAAGATTTCTAGTTGAAAAGGTAAGACTGAAAACATGAATTCCAGTTCAGAAGCCAGAAGGCATATGAAGTTCAAAATACTATTATTTGTCATAAATCTCATGTGTTTTCCAGCCAATTTCAAAGTGTGCTGGGGCCTCGCTCATAATGTTTGAGCGATCAGGATTGGTAATATGCTAGCTGCTCTTGTGTGTGTGACAGGCCCTTTACAGAAAAAGCCTACAGCTGTGTTTCGTCTTGGTACTCAGAAAATCCCTCCCCACAAATTAGCCTGTCTATAGATATCTACAGATCTTTGTGCCTCAATTCATGATAAAAGGGCAGAGCATACCATCCTTTATTAGGTATTTCATATGGGTAAAATTGCTAGTGAACCCCCTGCAGAACACTATGTTTTATGCACTTTTCTGGCTTGAAAGCACTCCTTTGTGTTGGATGATTCTATCAAATGTGTCAATTTGTGGGTGCCACCTTTGTGGCTCCGTGGTGTCTGGATCAAGTGGCCTCCCTGCCAGGGCTGGCTCAAACCCAGCTGGGTGCCAGGTTCCCCTGTACCCCAGAACTTTTGAGACTCGATGCTTTTGAGCTTTGAAAAATAAGAATAGAGGATAAAATACTGGGCATTAAAGTAGTGTGCCCGTAAGTGAAATGACAGCACAGAAATGAGGTGTTGCAAATTGTAAAAATAAGGGTATTCTTGGAAGTACAGAGGTAAACGAGTGATGTGGCCAGGCACTGAGACAGGAAAGGGTCAGGTTCAAGAAGCAAAAGTATCTTTCAGAAGCAAAAGAGAAAGAACAGCAAATTGGTCTTCACACCAGGAGCGTTGTGGGACTGTGAGGTAATAAATAAATAAAGGCCAAAGCAGCTTACTCATAAAGCAGAAGAAATCGTGAGCAATACTTTCCATTTGCCTTCCCTGTAAAGCCTTATATCATCCTAGAACATGCTGGAAATGACCTCGCTCAGACTACAAATGTATTCTGTATTTTCTCACTGCTGACCCTGTGACTTCATCCTGCAGCTTTTTGAGTTGTGCTTTTGTTCCCCTCGGCTTCCATGCGCTCTCGAGGGCAGTGAATCAGCGCTCAGGGAGGGCTCTGCCACCCCTGGCACGACGTGGTGCCCCCCAAACATCCGAGCTCTCCAGGCTCTGTCCCCAGCTCCTGCCCATGGGAGAAGGTCCTCTGACTCTGGGGTTTGGGGCTCTGCTAAAGGAGACCATGGAACATGTGGCCTCCTGAGTTGAATACTGTTCTTTATAATCTCTTCTCGAACATGCATCTTTAAACACCAGAAAGGCCCAGGCCTCGGTTTCTTTTCTTGTCTTCTCTTCAGTTTTTGTGGATCACTTGGACACTGATAACTGCAGAAGAATTCCAGATTAAAAAATAAAATTTTTGGTTTTATTTCCTGGGCTTAAGGACAGAGAGGCTCTCCTCGGGGAGGATCCAGTGGAGTTTTTCCACTGTCCTTTTTTTGATTGGAAATGTTCCCACAACTTGGGTACAGTTTGAGTGTCATTACAGAGACCAGTTGGCCCTCAAGTAACCTACTGTGCTTATCAGTGTAATCAGGACCAAGTCATTGTGAGAAGTAAATCATAAACAGATGGACAGTCGTGCCATGCTGGTCCACAAAGGGTAGAGGAGAGCAGAGACACAAAACAGCGCCAGAACATGACACCACGATGGCTTCACTAAACCTAAGCGTGAACAGGCTTAGGGAAATTTTTGTGTTCCCAGATGGAGAGAGATAGAGTAAGGGAATAAAAGGAAAGAGATCCTTGAATAGGCATCTGCCAGGATTCGTTGCAGACAGCTTTATCTGAATATCTAGAGAAGTTTGCTATAGGTTAGTGTCATGGTAGCAGACACCCCTGCTCACAGCCAGCTCCCCACTGAGCTTAGGGTAGTGCATTTTGGGCTGACAAGTCGTGTCGTTTTTTTTAAGATCCTCTTCATGCACTGGAGGAAGAAAACACGAAAGCTGTTTCAAGTGCTATCAAACTTTTTCACATACCAGTTGTAAATTGCTTTGTTGTACCCAAGGCAGTCAGCACTTTCCAGAGAGAGGAAAAGGCACTGAATAGCTTTGGTTAGAAAATACTTTTTTCCCCTTTCTTTCCCCATTTTTCGTATTTTCAGTTAAACTGGGAGAAGTTTCAGCAGGAACAAACTTTTCCTTTGTGCTTTGTAGAATGGCCACATGATAAAATTTGGAGCTAGGACTGGACATGACTTTTAGCAGTAAATTTTACCTGTATTTGGTAGGAGGTGCAGAAGTCTACGGCAAGGAATTGGAGCTCTGGCACCAGAAACATTTCTTTACATTCTGTACTTTTAGCACCATCAGTTTCTCAAGGACAGGCTGAACCCTGAGTTATGATTTTGGCAGCTGAAAGCAAACAAAGCTCCTTTTTGTTTAAGTCCTATTTAAATGCTGTGCAATGGATTTCTTTCCTTTTTTGCTGACTTTAAGTCTGTGCATTCAGAGCAGTATTCGCCTGTTTATGAACAGGAGTCACACTGAGGCTGAAAAGTAAAAACCAGGCTGGCTATGAAGACTGGAGCTGGTGGGTGCTCAACTCTTTAACGCTGTAAATCGATGGTCTCAGTCTTCAGCACCTCTGCTGGCCCCTTGTGTATAGGGGAGGGATTATTTACCAGGAGCACCTCACACGTGCCTTTGGAAGATGACCAACTAATTAATGTTTGCTAAACGCTTCGCGAGCCTCAGGGGAAAAACAACTATGGAAAGGCAAAGTCTTATTATTGCCGTGCTGCACCTAATGGACGCTGGATGTTTTCAAGGCACCAGGCACTGCATAAATGTTGTATGGTATTAAAACTGACCTGCCCTTGTCGGAGCAAATAATAATTACGCTGAGTGATGAGGGAATCTTGCAGCTTCTCTGCTATGGATGTTTTCATGTTTACTAATTCAGAAAAGGTCTCATCCCGCTATTGCTGAAGGCAGTGACTTAAGCAGCCACTGGCTCAAGAAGGGCAAATTACAGAAGTAATTTATTTTGTATAAAGCTCTGATCTCCTCATAGGTTGGACTGTGCTCTCTAGGGCATGTTTCCCCAAATGGCAGGCCTGGGGTTGAGTCACCTCTCAGTCCATAAGGCTGCCGTAGAGATGAAGAACAGCCCAAGACAACCTCAGCACGTAGCCCATAGATAGCCTCTATTTGCAGCATGAAAATTCATGCTGATGTCTTTTAATATAAACATAACGTGAGGAAATGAACATTTGATTAAACTAAACACACGGGCCTTTTATATGCAAGGCCCTAATTTAAAGCACTGTCACCTCTATACAGAAAATACCAGCTGGAGCAGGAATGATTAAATTAAATCATCTGGCTCTTATGTGATACCATGAATGTCTACTGAGAGGGGGGAAAAAATCCCTCCTCTTTATTCCTGTAGATCTGCAGCAACCATCAAGGGACACTTCTGTAGCAGGAAGGATTAAGTCTTGCACGAACTTCAGTGGTTAATGTGCTTTGGACTGGTGACATGCCCTTCGGACAGACCTACCCCAGTTTTATAATTCTCTTTCTCAGCCTTTTGGGCCTCTGGCAGTCCTTTCCCCTGTTTAATTTCCTCCTTGCTTCCCCCCCACTGGGATCCTTCACCATTCAGCATTTCTGCCACCCAAGTAGAAATTTTGATTGTGTCAGACAAGTGTAGAAAGAGAGACTTTCGAGCCTCGGTGGTCTGTGGAGAGAACGGGCGGATTTCCTGGGAGCTGAGTATTTTTTAAGGAGGCGAGAAAGAGGCAGTCCCTGTGCCTCTGATGAGCTTAGCCTGCTGCAGTGCATGGCCAGGGATTATATCACAGCACAAATAGCTGGAGCAAGGCATGCACTGCAGACAGGTAGGGAGCCACTTCCAGAAGGAGCTGCTCTTCTGCACCTAACCTAAGCAAAATAATACAAATTAGTGTAGTGAGGGTACTTATGTAGGAAACGCTGCCTGGCCTGGCAGTGTCAGCGCACTGGGGACTTGCACCTTCCTTCGTGACAGCAGAGCACCCCAGGCACCCAGTCTCTCTCACAGTTATTTAATTGGTTTTCATTTGAGGGCACACTCTTCTCTTGGCAATCTGGGACTAGGTAAAGTTGACAAATTTATAAAACCTAAATAGAAACAGATTTTTTTTTTCCCCTTTCTTTTCATTTGCAGCTTGCCTCATAAAGTATTTCCTTAGAGATTTTCTTCTTTTTTCCTGACTTTCTTTTTTCTGAATCTTCTACCTGATGGCACTCGTTCTGTTCTTGCTGATCACCATGTGTCAGTAGTAATGTAGGTGGAAGAGAATTTCTGACTGTTTTGGTTGCAGCTTTTATGTTTATCTGTTTGGCTTTGGGACACTGTTCAGTTTCAGGAAGTATTTTTATCTCACAGAAGTTTCCTTGTGAGCAGTGATGCCACAAAGACCTTGGTTTAGCACCGTGGAAGCTCCTGGAGGTAGTGCAGGTCTGTCTTCTGTCAGGTGCTGAATCTTTGATTCAAAAAGCAAAGTAACATTAAAGTGAGTTGACATTGGTGTAACCTTATACCTTCTGGCTCTTTCCCCAGCACTATTGGTACATACTCAGAACCACATTTTCCTCTCCCTTACACTGACACAGCCCCAGGGAGCTGCGTGGATTTGCACCAAAGTAATGGAGGGAATTTGGCTGCAAGGTCTGCGTGTAATGTGGTTATCAGTGTGAAACTGGTGCACCAGCCTTTCCCACCAGCTCTGAACCTGGCCTGCAAATCAGCAGCTTCCCCTGTGCATGGTCAGGGGACTTGCATGGTAGTGAACCCAGAGAGAGGTGGAGTTAGAGGTAAGGGTGACTGGCAGGTGATTTGAACAAAAAGCTGTAAGACTAAATTCATTTGGCACTCACAGTCTTGAGGAGGAGCTGGGAGGAATTTGTTGGAGGTGCCTGAAGCACCGAATGTTGTCACATCTTGGGGTGTGCCTCAGTGAGCAAAGGAACTTTGCCAAACCCGGTGAGCAGCCACCAAGGGTGGGGGTGAGAGTCTGACAAAATTCCGTTTCAATAACAACCCAAGCAGATGAAAGAGGTGGCAGGTAACCCACATGGAACAAAGAAATAAGTGAAAAGCTTGGGAGTAAGTGTTTTGGATAGCTTTTTCTTGCTTCTGGGGGAAGAGGCAGGAGGGGATGGAGCTGAGAACTTCAATGTTGATTTCTGAGAGCATGTGAGAAGGCACAATGCTGAGGGTAGAGGCTCTAGTGCTACCAAGGTGTGCTCTAAGGATCTGAGAGGTCCCAGGCAGCTCAGAAGGTCTCTTAATCTGGAAAAGGCAGCTTTGTCCCTATCCTGCTACCTGATTGTAGGGAGGCTTTGGTTTGGTGCTTTACAGGGATTCCAGCATGCTGTCATGGAAGGGATAGAACATGAGGCAAGCTTTCTTTAAGCAAGGTAAAGATAAATGTCTATTAAACCATCCCACCCCTTTTTTCACTGATCTGCATTTTGAGTGCAGTCCTGTCTCTAACCTTTCCTCTCCTGATATGGTTGTTGGCAAAGTTGTCATGTGGCAACCCTATTTTGACTTTCTTGTACTTCACATTCTTGCATTTCTTCCCCCTCTCTGAGGCTGAGTGAGGCACACAGACTCTAGTTCTGTTAGCAGCTCCTAGACTTGACCAAAGAGAGGTCAAAACCACAGGCAGATTCTTTGATCTATCAGCAACTTTTGATCCATTTGATCAAGAAACATTATTGACCTGTTTGTGAATGGCTGTGGTCTGAATAGCTCTTTTGGCAATTTGAAAGGGAGTTGGGTAAGAGTAACTGGGGGTGATGCTGGCTCTTTCTGGGCTCCCATCCTGTTGCTATCCAAAGTCTACATTTTGGGGGAGAGCCCCTGGGGGCTGCGTAGCTGTGCATGCACAGACAACTCATGGATCTGCATCTGGGCTTAGCAGATCTGCACGTCATCTCTCTGACATGGACTTTACCACAGCCACACCTGCCCCTGAGCCATTGGATTTGGATTGCAATTCCTCAGAAGCCTTAGCTGGTTCGGTATCAGGCCATGACTCAGCAGTGCTCCTTGTGAGGAATGTGGTCTCGGCAAGCTTTGCTGCTTCTAAATTGATTTCAAGTGCACGTCACACTGTCAGCTGCACAAAATTTTCTCTGCTGTTTTTTTCATTCCTGGATGCTGAGCATCACTAGAGCATGGCCAATAGGATGAGTGGAAATCTCTTATTCACTGGTGCGTGCTTTGAATTACCATTCCCAAAACAGAGGAGGTAGAGGAGGATGATCGTCAGCTGCTTTGGGGAAAAGTTGGTGTCTTGTCTTGAGCTGTCACTGGAGATGGGTTCATGCTGGACGTTGCATGGAAGGAACTGAGGTGCAGGCATATGTTCCCTTCTGCTGACTTGGCTGCAGTGACACCAAGCACAGCCAGCAAAGAAGAGCCAGCAACTGGGAACAGGAACATCTCAAACTGCAGCAGAGAGATTGGCCAGACCGCTCCTGTCAGCACTCGGATTGCCTTGCTGTTCATTGAGGAATTAAAAGTTAACTGAGGGCGGTGGTAGAAAATAGGTTTGCCTGCCTAGAAAACGCTAAAACCAATACTGAAAAGCAGAGGTGGATCTGAAGGTAGTTCTCTCTCTTGGAGTTTATGTGGGGATTAAAACACGCGTCATCCTTGTAGCACATAGGCAATTTTATAATCACTGCTGGTGTTTCACCTTAGGGTTCTCTGTGGGATGAAGAATTAATTTCCCATCTTTTTCTAAGTAATGGAGGCTTGTGATTTTCTGTCAGTCCTAAAGGAGAGTCTGTGGCCAAACTAGGTGCCAGAAGTGATTGAACGGTCTGGGTTTGGTAAGGGTGGACCGCCACACCTCCAGAAATCAAACTGGGGAACCATGCATGCAGAGAAATGCCACAAGATGTTACATGGCCATTTCACTTCCACATCAACAGGAAAAGCACTACAAGAAAAGCACAGCACAAGAAAAACTGCTGTGCAAAGCAGTGGCTGCAAAATTAAAATACAGGATGTTTTATTACATGCAATGTCTTTCTCCTCCCTCACACCCCCCACTTCTGCTTGTTAAAGACGGGAATCTTCCTTAGTGGAAAAGGAAAAAAAAAAAAACCACCTCATCTTGAGTACAAGGCAATTTAGACAATTTTTTTTTTTTTTCAGGGGGTTAAAGTGGCATGTTTGCACAACACCACCCTCACCCCAGCAAGCCTGCCAGCAGTTGATAGATATAAATAGGGACATTTAGGGAGAAAAGCATATTTACGTTCCTTTGAAATGTGCTTGGCTAAAGGCATATTTTTAAGAGAGGGAGTGGAAAAACAAATGGAAAATATTTTCTTTGAAAGGGAAATAAAAGCAACAAACTGTCCTTCCTAAATAGAGATGCTTGGCTTGTGTGTACTTTACGCAGCTGTAGGTCAGACCTTGCAAACAACTACTAAATTAGGTCCAGCTACTTTGATGCTAAAAGCATGGAAGTGCCAATAATTAAGTTGCATCAGATGAAGGAAATGACTGATGTGTCTGTCGTGCTCATGATGGCAGAGTTCACTCTGCTGCCATTTGACCGACCCTTCCTTCTTTATGTAAGCAAAAGGAATTTTCTTCTAAGGAAAATCAGCTGGGTTTACACCTTTGTTTTGTTTTCTGAACTGCTAATCCCCTGAAGGTATAGAAGCTATTTGAAAGAGCAAATCAAAGCTCCAATAATTTAGTGTTATATTATTCGTTGATGTATGGTTTGATTTAGTGGCTACTTATTATATCAGGTTACCATATAATTATCTTAATTATTGACTCCAGAAGTAAGTAGAGGGATTATGAGAGAGACAGGAAGGCCCAGTGGAAAGAGCATGGTTCAGAGAATCAAACACACTCAGTGTGCTCTTGGCACCACCACTCATTTTCTCTGAGCCCGGACTCTTTCTCTCAGCCAGCCTGGCCATGAAATCAGGAGGGATTGCAGGAACAGGACTCAGATGCTGACTCAGGATTCAGAGATGCAGGGGAGCAGTATAAAAAGGACAGGGGAAAGTTCTGAAAGATAGTTGTAAAATAAGCAGAAAAAAAAAAAGACCTCACACCACAGCATGCATTTGCCTCCGTGGGCATGGGAAAAGGGAGCTGTGCCGTGAAGACCTGAAATCTGAGACTGCATTTCCAGCCTCTGCTTCTGACTTCCCACACAAAATCAGGCAGCCCTCAGATCCCTTTCTGCAAAACAAGGGTGATAAAAATCATTCTCCCAGCTTTGGTTCTAGCTATTGAAATTATGGGAGCTCTGCTCCTCACACAGCCTTCAGCCACGGGTCTCACGTGGCTTTTAGGCTCCAAGTCCTTTGTCTGATAACCACTGACCTCAGCCAAAGGTTTGAGTTAGCAGGCAGCACTACAAGATAAAAGCCACACTGAAAGGCTGTCAGTGCAGTCCATACTTCCTGTATTGATAATATTTGTCGTATACTGACAAAATACTTCATCTATTGACAAGCTGAGTTGCATCTTTTCCCCTGGGAGAGGAGCGCACACACTGGTTCTACTCAGCCTGTGCAAATTACTTTCTCTGCTTCTGCTTTTCTTTCCTGAGCCAAAAAATGGGGATAATAGAATGTATCTATTTCCTTCCTAGAAGAGATCAGTTAATGTGAACTGGTGCATGGTGGCTTAGTGCTGAATAAGTGGGATACCCTAATCCAGCAAGGTATCCTTGTTCTATTGTACGCCTTCTCTGCATACCATCTGGAGTTGTTCTCTGCTTAGTATTTTCAGTATGTACCATATGTTTTTGCATGAAAATTCAATAAAATATGCATTATACATGAAAAGTGCTGTAGTAAATAAAGGAAGGATGGAATCCAGTCCCCTTTGTGAACGGCAGGGGCCCCAAATCTTCATAAAAGGTTTAGTCTAGTCTGACGTCTGTGCTTTTCTCCAGTTTACTCTGTGTCAGTCTTTAGGAGATGCTCTAATTTGAAACAAAACTCTACTTTCCTGATGAGGTTATTAGATGTTCTTTGGCTGCCCTCTGCTGAGAGCACTGAATAAAACAGGGAAGATGTCCTTTTTCCAAGGAAGGCAGCAGTGGAAGAAATTCCGTTTGTCCATGGGCTGAGCTGTGCCACTGCTGCTGTTTGGTGTCTCTCATTGTCTGTCTGTTGTCAGCCAGAGGGCAAAGTCGCCTGATCCCCAGCCCTGCTGGGGTTTCAGTGCTCACCACTCCTTGTCAGGGGCTGGATGGCTTTGTAGGACCGTGGAAACGTGGGCTCAGGCATTGACCACCGTGAAGAATTAAACGAGGGCTGGAGGAAACAGACTCTTCTGTGCTCAGGCACTACTGCAGTCGTGCCAGGTGGGACTGGAGCTGTACCTCAGCTCCTCCGTCCTTGGCAGAGCAGTTTAGCACCGCGTGCTGCTCTTCATCGGGGTGCCAGCATCTCCCAGTGCCATCTCCACCCCTCCACAGGCACCCCAGCAGCGGCACTTTGCTTTATCCCTCGAGCTGGGGAAGTGCAGAGGGGTTGTTCCGACATTAACAAAAGTAACTGAAGGTCTTGCTCTTTCTTGTGAGCACAGTGCGAGCCGTGCTCTCACCCTTGGGAAGAAACAAGGTGCAGATTTTGGTACACGGGTAAAACAATAGCTCTGTTGTAGCTATCAGTGCTCCCTGTAATGACCTGCTTTTCATACTTCCTAGCAAGTTGATTTATTATTATATCTTCAGCTGGGCTGTGCACCAAAGTGTTTTGATGATGAAAGGAATGTTATACACACATTTAATTACTGCCCACATTTTTGTATAATTTTATCATTTACTGTTTTAGATGAGACATCGAGTTCTGCTACAGGAAAGATGCCCAGTAAAAAATAGATGATTTGAAAGCTAATCTGAGATGAGTTTGGCACTTAAATGTGAGAAAATGTAATTGTTCCTTTCATCCTGCCCTTTCAGATGGTCCCTGATTACCAAAATGTACAAGAACTCCCTTATCTGGACATGGTGATTGCAGAGACGTTGCGCATGTACCCACCTGCATTCAGGTATCTTTTTTTTTTTTTTCCTTCTGATTACACAGGGTAGCTCCCTGGCTCTATAAAATGGAAATCAGCTGTTGGAAGACCAATGGTCTCTTATTCTCTGTGCCAACATCAATACTGCTTTGTGCATTTGAAGGATATAATGCGGCCTGTTGAAGGAAAGCTGGCTAATTCTGGTATTTCTAAAGCACATTTTTACCGTGAATTGGCCAATGGAGCTTCCTCACTATTCCTCCCCTCCCCAAGGTTAGAGGATGGAGCCATTTTGATCTGGCCTTAGAAAGCCAGAGGCTGCTGCTTCCCTGTGCCTCAGGCTTTGGGGATGTGCACCAAAAACCATCCCTACCCTGTGGGTTAAAGCCCTGATCTGTGGAGGGGTTGCACATTCAGAAAGCTGTATTTTACACGTGTGTTGAACTTTGGCCCATTTACACTTAGCACTGCATTATACTGATAGGGCTAAACTAATGGTAACATCCATTAACTTTTGAAAGTTTTGTCCCAATTCCCACAAGACTAATTCTATATTGATGAACTGAAGACAAAGGAAAAAGAAATTAAGAAACTTTGTTTCTTAAAGCTCCAAGTTATCACAAGCATAAATACAAACATTAAGAAATAGAATTTTTCAAAGTGATCAGCCAGTTGCAATGCTTCTCATGAAGCTCAGGGAAAAGTTTAGATGACCAGAAAGAAGGCAAATCTGAGCTTGCTGTGAGAGCTTTTGAAAAAATTAACCCATGACTGCAAGCACTTTAAAATAAAAAAAAGCTTAAAATTGTATTCTTAAAATGATGCTTTCTTCTATATGTTCACTAAGATTGGAAGTCAAAAATTTTTCCTGGGCATCTGCAGGATTGTTCAGAGAGTAAACATCAAAGAGAGCTGCTCCTGGATGAGATGATGGGGCTTTGCTATGTTATCCATGGGGTACAGGGGAAACTGTTTTGCTGGTTAAAGTGACAGGGGTCTTTGAGTTTGGGCTGCATCACTGGGAAACAATCAGTGTTTGTCAGGTGGGAGGCAGAACGAGAATGGAGCAAAGTTGTTCTGAAGTTTTGTTTGGCGTTGTCAGTGGTGTTTATTGATCTGGCGTTTACTCTGATGGATGTAGAATGGCTAGGGCAGCCCAGTGCCACTGAAAGATGTTAATTGCCCATGACAAGGATAATGCTGAGTTAGGGGAAAAATCAGTAGCAGCCAAGTTTGTTATAAAATGATTTGATTTTACTTTTTTTTTAAATGAACTTACTATCCAGTGAATTTTCTTCCCCAGAACTCATGTTTCCATTATCACCAAATTCATGTAAGAACGACAAGCATGACTTGTCAATGCCGTTTTTTTTTTTTTCTTCTTTTTTTTGCATGCCAGTGTTTTGTTCCAGGTTTGGAGCCTCTGTTATTTATTTGTCTATGAGAAAGAGCGATGGGTGACAGCGAGGAAAGAATGTGTTTCTGTAATGATACCAGACTGACAGCCCTGAAGCTGAAATCTTTGTTCAACGTTTTAAGCAGAGTGTGGGAAGCAGCAAAGGAAGTTTCTGCACATTGTCTTGCCCCTGTGCTTGCAGCTGGTGCCAGGGAATAGCTCCCAGACTGAGCAAGCAGGGCACCCACCTGGCTCTGGGCTGGTTTGGGATCTGTAGTGACCACCCTGTCACCTATCACCACAGGGTGGGAGAAAACTGCAGGGTTTCGTTGTTAACATCGTGCCTGTCTTTGACGAGTGCATGTGAAATGTGGTTTTCCAAGGCTTGTGTATTGGTTATACTTCTAGAGTAGCAGCAGCAGCAGCAGAACCCTCAGCCCTAATATTAAAACCATCCCTTGCTAAGTTTCAGGTGCTGCACCAGCAGGGGGGAGCTTCTCAAATAAACAAACTCAAAGCTATATTTCTATCCTTTTTTATTCCTAGAAGCAAACCAGCACACTCTAACTGTAAGTAGAGATGACTGACACATTTCATCAGCAATTTTCATTAAAAAACCAGTAAAGTTGCAGTTACATAGTAAATGCTTTGGAAAACAGCACACAACCAGAAATGCTTTCCTGTGAGAAAGGCAAAAGTCAGCCAGCTGGGCTGGAGCTATGGACTTCTAAGTGGAGATGATTATAAGCTGAGAAGACACTGGCATCAGCAACAATTGTTGTATTTATCTATGAGAAAGCGTTACCCCAGAAATTGTATGGTCAGATATTTTATAGATCTCCCCTGCTGTGTTTTTAACCTTTATTAATCACCTGGGATGCACGATGTTGTTGCAGATTCACTAGGGAAGCGGCGAAAGACTGTGTAGTGCTTGGGCAGCATATTCCAGCTGGAGCTGTCATTGAAACTGCAGTTGGACACCTTCACCACAACCCTGAGTTCTGGCCAGAGCCTGAGAAGTTCATTCCTGAGAGGTTTGTGGAGCAATGCTTGTCACTCTTAGGCTGCAGTCCTTGCCTGGGCCTGTGGGCACAGAGCTCCAGCCTGTGCAGTGCAGGCAGCAGATTCTGCTGCTCTTTCACAGCCACAGTCACCCACTATTCATCCAAAGCAGTATTTCCACCAAGAGGAGCACAGTTGTATTTAGACCATAAAAACATGTTTTTTCTACTAAATTAGACGAGCGGCGTATCCCGCCGAAGGTGCGAGGTTTGGTCGAGGTTGAACAGTGGTACAGTTTTTCAGACCTGTTTCCAAATCAGATACTGTGAATAATGTCGCTTCTGGGTGCAGAAATTCTGAGGTGGGCTAGTATATCCACTGCCTTGGATGTACCTGGGAAACTCACCCAACTCCTGGCTGGTTCGGAGCACGCTTTTCACCTGAAATCTCATAGCGGTGTGGGTGCACTGTGAGTGGCGAACCTACCCAGCTCCCACTGGGAATTTGCTCCCTCTCTGTAAGTTAGGATCCTCGGTTCTTGCTTGGCAAGGCAGTTTCACAAGGGGCATTTATTCTTTCTGGTGAAGAGGGGCAACCCTACCAAGTGGTGGTTTTGTACATGCCCTATATTACAGGTACTGAGCTGAGCTTACAGGGAGAGTTTCAGCTGCTGTGGTGCTGTGTGGAAGCACCATTTGGTTTTGTGGGCAGCTATATTTTGAAGCTGTTTTGTGGGCAGATGCATTTTAAGCTACCACTACACTGAAAAGTTTACTAAGAAAAAAAGTGTCTGCTCCGCAAACAACTGGGTGTGAGGCAGGCAGCCCAGAACTGTCTTTGCCAGGAAGACAACACGTGTGTGGTGTAGGTGGGTTTGCCTAATGCTCCTTCTGGAACAAATTTAGGCTTATGCTCCATCAGACTCTCCTGGCCATGAGGAAGAGCAATGCCAGGGTTAGAGACACCCAGAGATTTTGCTGGAGAGGCATCTTAGCGGTAACTGGAAGTCTGGGGTGGGTATTTTTAGCAGTGCTTATCTAGAAGTGCTTTCTTAATTGTTTATTCACCACTTTAACAGTAGTATGAAAGGGTAAAATGGCTAGCGGGGGCTGCAGTCCCCTTAACTCACACAGTGCTGTTTGTTATGAATCTGAGATTAATTCCCTTTTGAAACTTCCATGAGGAATGGTGCGTAATTACTAACACTCTGCTCAGCTTGTATCAGTTGGTAATGTTAGTAAGAATTATAAAATAAGAGCATAACAAAAAGTTAAATAATTCAGCTACAGCCTTCCCCCCCCCCCCACCAATATTTCATTTGGAAATCAGCCATAGGAGTAAAACAAGAGAGGCTTTAAATTTACCAGAATGATACATAGGGATGAGAAAGGCAAGAATTGCATTAACCTGTTTGCATGGGCTATGCAGCAGAGATTAGTACCTGAGTTAATGGTCCTTCAATCTCAAATTAGGGGCCTCTACACTACTTTTTGGAGCAATGGCTCAATCTTATTTAGGTTATCTAAGCATGGGGATGGAATTAGTGGAAATAAACAACATTAATTTTTTTCCAGATCTCAAAATAGCCTGTATTGCCTGTCATCTCTTTCTACTCTCCATGAGTTCTCTGGGCCTTAGCAGTCAGTTCTTGGAAACTGAATCCAAAGAGATGAGAGATTTTCAGGAATAACTCCACACGTGAAGGATGGAACCTGTATCCATGCACAGAACTGGAAAAGTAGTTCTGAACTCCAGAACAGCTCCAAATACCTTGTAACATGGGAGGGCTCTGTGGATTTCCAGGGCAATGCCATCTCTGGAAAGCTTTGCTTGTTTTGAGGCACCACTCTGGTCAGTGACTCAGCACAGCCCAGGATGAGCCTCACTTTGTGGATTATCCATTGGCTCTAATAACTTGTACTGACTCAGACACTATTCCTGGCTGTACATATTCATATACATATTGTCCAGGAGACATTTATCTTTGCAGATGTTGACGAACAGATTTTACTTTTTTTCCCTTTGAACTACTGTTCAAATGGGAATTTTGTTTCCCAGCTGCAATTTCAATGTTTCCCAACTGGGAACCTGGTCTCTTTAGGCCAACAGGAGAAAGAAGGGCTGCACTGAATTGTAATAACCACCTTCCACGGCCTCTCCAATGCCATGAGGTTTCATTCCTCCTTACAAGCTTCAAAGAGCAATTCTTGTTGGTCTTCATCTGCAGGGCACAGCAAGGATGTGCTGCTGCTAATTCTAGTTATTTCAGCCCATTGGTTTCCTCTTAGCTGTAATTTCTCCCTCACATGTGCAAAGCCAGCATGTCTGCACCTGAGCACGGTCCTCAAACAAAAGCAACTCATTACAGACAGATTGGAAGTAATACTGATGTCTCCGTGTCCTTTCCTGAAACCACAAGCTGACAAAGGTTGGTGGCCATAAGTCAATTATCTGTTTACCCAGGATGTCAGGACATAGTCTGTCAATAGTCCCCTTGACCTGTCCATTAAAACCAATTGAAATAACCAGCTTTTGAGGTTTAAATGAAAGACACGGAATCAAGAGCAAGAAGCATTTCTTGAGCTGGTTTCCATCTCTGCACCTTCCAGGTTTACAGAGGAGGCCAAGAAGGAACGACATCCCTTTGCATACCTGCCCTTTGGGGCAGGACCCCGTGGCTGCATTGGCATGAAAATGGGTTTGTTGGAGACAAAAATTACTCTGCTGAGGATTTTGCAGAAGTTTCAGTTCAAGACCTGCCCAGAGACTGAGGTTTGTACATGCAGCGGCTTAAAGATCACCCTTGTTAACTTGCAGGAGTTGACAGTGTGTCTTAGGACAATTGATTTGACTTTGTGACTTCTCTTAGTTTGAGAAAACTGCTGGAGACTCTTCCATAATAAGGAGGGACAAGAGGCTTGGACTGCATGTTTTAAGCTAAATGTGATTTAAGATATACAATTTTTCCAACAAAGAAAACTGTTACACAGCCTTGCTCTAGTGGAGAGCAGTATGGCAAGACCACAGGCAAAAGATCGTGATTCATAGAGGGTGAGAACATGTGCACGTATTTCACAGGATCTCAGCACTTTAGTACACGTCTTTTGCTATGGATCTTGCACCCAGCACTCGCTCAGAGTTTACAGAGTTAATTTCTTTCTGTTCAGATCTGCAGCATACCTGGGTAACCACTGCCTCAGCCTCTGGCTGTAAATTCTATTTAATATTATAGCACCACAGCTGACTGTAAAACAAGTACTTTACAGCTTCCACAGTAATCCTGGTATGAACTGGTCCTCCAGCAAGAATGTCTCTTTTTATGTGGGGGTGTTATACAAACACATACAGCTGTACATACGATGCTCTTTTTTCTTACAGATTCCTTTGCAGCTCAAATCAAAAGCCACACTTGGACCAAAAAATGGAGTCTACGTTATGCTGGAGTCTCGCTAAAAGGAAATGTACATCCTGAAGCCTTCTGGGATGAGATCCGTTGTTAGTGACTCAGTGGGTATGATTATTTTTCAAAACTCCAAGGACAGGTAGGAGCCCAAGTCCCACTGATGGTCAGTGCCCTTCTGTGGGACAGCCTCCAGTCACTTTTTAAAATGGGCTCCACAGTCTTTTTTGGAGGTTTTCAAATTGCTATGAATAGTATCTGTAAAGAAGCATCCAACTTTCACTTGCTTTACTACATCACAATTCTTTTCTCTTTGAGAATGCTTTCCTCATGCTCAATTTCCACAATTTACAATAGATTTTCATTTCGATTCCTTGTATGACACATTCTTCTCATGCACTTGTGAGTCCTTTCTCCAGAGAAAGCACCACAGGCACCACAGTTACAGCAGCAGACCCGGGACACTGCATTGGATTTTATCATGAGCTCCACTAAAAATCAAAGCTGAGGCTCCTCCACAATGCTTAATCTCTCCTTGTGTCTGTAAAGCAGAAGGAGTTGCACCTCCTTCATGCTTTGAAGTGATTTTAAATACACTTAGGTTAACAATTTGCACTTGGCACATTGCATCAACATGTCAGAAGAGGAATGAAGAGTTCCCTGGCTTTCCAGTAAAGTTCCAGTAGCTAAGACCAAAGAAATGAGGTGACAGCCATTTTTCTGGCTGCAGAACTGCTGTTGGAGAGGTGGAGACAAAGAAGCTACGAATTTAAAGCAAGCAGGAGGACTGGAGGAAACGTAAGGGTAATCAGAAGGTGTTGGTACAACATCTGCTTCATGGGGAGGCCTTTGCTTTGCAAGCATTGCAGTTGGCACCATTCCTGTCTAGCTCCTTGAATCAAGGAAATTAAAGAGCATGCATGCACTAGGGCCAGTGGCAAAGGAGTGGGATCTGGGATCCTCGGAGCCAGCAGCTCTCTTGACTCCTGATATGACACTGGAGCAGGTCATGTCCCACGTGCTTCCCTCCCCTCAGGAAGGACCTCGTCCTAGTGCCAGCTGCAGCAGCCCCTTGGATCTTTTCAGGTTGTGGCACTGTGCACGTGCATCTTCCCAGCCAGAACAGCTTCCACTGCTCACATTCCCTCTGTCCCACTCCTCTGCAAAGCCTTCCCCCACCACAGCCAGTGTTGCACAAGAAGTTGGGAGGGGACACGGCCTGGATAGCTGACTCCCACTGACCACAGGGACATTCCATACCTTATGGCACCATGCTCAGCACAGAGAACCAGGGGAAGAAGTCAGAAGGGGGAGACATTTGAGGTGATGGCATTTGCCTTCCCAAGTCGCTGTGATGCCTCCTGGAGCTCTGCTTTCCTGGGGTGGTGGAACACCTGCCTACATGTGGGAGATAGTGAATGAATTCCTTGTTTTGTGTGTGGCTTTTGCTTTACCTATTAAACTGTCTTTATCTCAATCCATGCGTTTTCTCATTCTTCCAGTTCTCTCCCTGATCCCTCTGTGGGCGAGTGAATGAGCAGCTCTGAGGGCTGAGCTGCTGGCTGGGGTTAAACCACAACAACAGAACCATGCGAAAAGATTGGCGCAGTCTCAAGGTCCTTGTTTTGGATTTATTTATTCTTATATTTTTTCCCTAAAAATTTTGCATGTAACAAAAATTCTTGCGGCACTATAAAAATAAGGAAGCATCTTTGGTTCTTTTGCAAGTCCTGACCTTCTGCCTGCTTGAGGTTTCTTTAGGTACAGCATCTCTCTTGGTGGTGTGCAGAAAAGTGTTGCAGCAGCAGGAGGAAGAGGCTGACTGCTCAGCTTCACTGCAAGGATTTCTGGAAGGAGCCATCTGCTCACTGATGCTTGGCTAGGTCCCTAGTTTCTCTCCAACAAGCATCTTTTGCTGCCTTCTTCCCACATGCTGCCTGAACACTGATCAAATTACTGGATCGTGTTCCTCAAAGACTGTCTCTTTCATGTGATTTTTTTTAAAAAACCAGAACTGTATAGGTAGTAGTGGTGAAATACTGACCAGGCAGTCTTGGAATTGTTCCTTTATCCATGGAGCATCTCTGGCAGGCTAAACAGAAGTGGCCTGTTACAGACACACTGATTACATGAATTGCTGGTGGAGTGATTGTTACTGATTTGAAAAGCAACATGCTGTATTTACCTTAGTTTCTGCACATTATCCATAATTTTATCCCCTCTTAAAAATAGCATGCTGGAGGCTGATTTACTGTACAGCTTATACACATGGTTGGCAAAAAGCTGGTTGGGCCTTGCCTAAAAACTCCCCAACTACCTGAATGAGCAGGAAGCTTATTCCATCTGAAGTCATGTCAAAGCCTTGTCTTCCTTATATGAATTAGAAGGTTGTCATGTGCTTCATTTTTGACAAAATACTCCAAGCCTAAATCAAGCTTGTCCCTTTCTTACACAGGATTTTGTATAAGCTCTTCTTCCCAGTCCCTGCCTCTGCAGCTTGGGCAGTGTGGCTGGAGCACTTAGCAGTGAAGATCGAGGCAGAAGTCATGGAGTTACCTCAGCCTTGTTCATGTTCTGGGTAACCAGAGCTCCTGTTTCCTTCTAGACAGGGCCCATATTTTCCCTAGTCTTCCTTTGATCACTGACATACCTATAGGAGCTTTTTTTTGTTGTCCTTGACATCCCTGGCTAGATTTATTTTTATCAGGGCTTGCTTTAGCTTTCCTAACCTGATCCCTGGCTGCTTAGACAATTTTTCTGTATTCCTCCCGGCTACCTGGTATGACTGGGATGCACTGAGGTTCCTCTCCACCACCATCCTTTCAAATTCTGACTCCACTGGAAAAAAACAGCCCTGCATTGGCTGCAGCTGTGCATCACATTTTACAGGCTTGGAAAATGAACCAAGAGTCTTTCCCAGCTGCACCCAAGTTGAACACGGACACTATGTGTGCAAGTAAACTCACTTGAGTCTGTGCTAACAGTCTTTCAACTGTTCTGCAGTCTTCTGGTTAGGAAGTGTTATGTGTTTTCACCTGTCAGTTTCTAGTACTATGGAATAGAGAAATTATTTTTGCATCTGAAGTCAGATTTCTGGAAGTGCATCAACCCTTGTTCTACATGCAGGCTGAGACAGACAGCTAGGGAAGACAGAAAAAAAGGCTGCCAACTTTGCAGTAATAGAGAAAGAGCCCCAAGCTGTTTGTTCCTTCTCAGTAACAGTTGGTGATAGTCACCAGACGCTGCAGACATCGTACCAGGGTACTCAGTGGCGCTGGACCTCACCCTGGCTGTGTGAGCTCAGCAACACACCTGCAGAGCGAGCTGTGGGAGGGCTCAGTGAGCCTCTGGAAGCACACATTTCCAGAAAAACAAGGCACTAGACTGCCAGCAGCTGTCCGAAACAGAAACTGGTAATATCACCGTTATCAGTGTGTTTGTGCACCCGTATAACATGGTCCCAAACTGATCCTGGCCAGAGTTGGTTTTAGAATTACTTTTAAAAACACTCAAAAACCCCAAACCACAAAAAACCCTGCAAAAACCAAAATAAAACAACAGCACAAAACCACCCCCAGCATTATGTTTATAGTTGCAACATCAAAACACAATTTTATATCCTTAAGTGATGGTGACTGTTTAGCATTTCTGGTACAACATGCTTCAGTCAACAGCAGTTGGGTCTAGGGAGGAACAAGGAAGCTGGTTTAAAATAATTCCTCTCCTCAGAAACAGCAAGTGTGTTGTCTTGCATTGCTGAGCTGTGAGTTTGTTTAAAATTGGGCACGTCTGTGTTACAAAAGGGTTTTAGTCATTCTCTGACAGCTGATACGAAGCAAAGGCTGCTTGCTAAAGGAAAGCTTCTATTAAACACATCTTCTGGTCTTTGTAACGATGACAGAAAGCTGTCAGGATAAAATGGTATTTTTAATGAGGCTGCTGATAGAAAAAAGGCTTTATAGTTTTGTACTTTATAAATAGTATTCCTGGAAAAATGGAGTTGGGTGTCAGAAATTATTATGCTTCATGGATTACAAATTTCTTCTATTCTTACCTGGCCTTAAAACTGCAGAATTTCCTCTGTGTGAGATACTTCAGGAAATGATCACCTCATTTCCCTTTGTTAAAGATCCTGGACATAGCTTGACCTGATACCAGACTTTTCTGTGTGTTTACAGTAGAAAACATGGTAAAAGTATTTAAAGCTGACTTAGAAACTGTTTGTCATTGCTTGGTTTGTACTGGCCCCACTCACTTTTTTCTGACCTTGAAAAATCTCATGTCTCCAAGATGTTTTTCTCCCTACACTGCGGGGGGGCTGTAGCTACTTTTGAGGAGGGAGGATTCCGTCAACTGCTAGGATTTCTGCAAGTAGAGATAAATCTGTGACTGGGCCTGAAGCAGGAAGTGCAAGGGAGCTATGGAGGCCATGAAGGCTACCCCTTGGTAAACCAGGGAAGCACCAGTGATGCTGCCCATGTAACAGCCATCCCACCTGGATTTTTCTGCTGGATGTACTCCAGGTTAAGCAGCATTTCTGCAACTCCCACTTGCCCTTTGGCCCTCAGGCAGCTCTAAGCAATGTTTGGTAGAAGCAAAGCTCCTTCTCCAAGCCCAGCAGCACTGAGCACACCACTGTAGCCGGCACATGCCATCCACCCAAGTTCCTCTCACCCACCAGCCCCGACTTTGCCAGGCTGCAGGTATCCAAACCAGCTACTGCCACTCCTTTGCTGCCAAAACTTAGACAGGATTCTGCCACCAACATCCCATAAAACCTATTCAGAATTATCACGACAAACCTGGCTACAGGTAACTCTCCTTAAAGGCTGCAGAGTATTGACTCTGGCCGGCTGCCAGCCCTTCCCAGCCCAGCAGGTGGGGGATCAGGGTTCATGAACCACCACGCTCCATACCCCACTGCTGGCACAGCAAAGCTCTTTGGTTCTGCTTTGCCGTCTGTCTCGCCGGGATGGACCCGTTACCAAAAAGGAAACAACCTTCACAGCTTATCTTTCTCCTCACATGGCGTAGGAGGGAGTGACAGATTACTGCACTCTTCCTGCTCACTTGCTTAAGTAACCAAAAGAGATCTCCTCACTCAGAAAAGGGTCAATGTAACTTTTTGCCTGAAATTTGGATTTAATGCAAATATCTCTTTAAGATGTTCATTTCCAAATGCAATCCAAACAGCTGTAGAGGGACTCCTACTACTTAACAACAGCGTCTTAAGAGCTTCCAACACCTCACAAGTGTATTGAACAGTGTACTTTCAGTACTGAAAGAGAGAAAACCATCAGAAGGAATTTAGTGGTTTGAATACCTGTTTACTTACTATACACAAGAAAGTTACCCCTGCAGTTTCAAAAGTGGAAAACATGGCAATTTTTTCTTTTTCTGTGATAATGGAGAAATAACAGATGACAAAGTATTACAACCAGGCATTTTATTTGCTGTTTTACTTAAACATGTACATCCTCTCCAAGAATCAAGCTAAAGGTTTTAAAAATACAATAAAAATATCAGTAAAAAAATCTCAACTTTTTGCATTAAAAGGAATGTTTATTTCAATTTTCTTGCAAAAGATTATCATGACTTTAGCTCTCCTAGTTCTTTCCTGAAATTCTGGTTATTTTCAGAAGAAGAAAGGCATACTACCAGTATTCTCATTTGCCATTAAAATGCAGATGAACATGGTTTTTGTTTTGGCAGAAAAACCTTATTCTGCACAGGTAGGAAAGCTTTCCTACATAAATGTTATCCTGCTCAATGAGTTTACTATTTGCTTACATGACGTTTATCATTTATGTTCTATTACAAATCTTTCAAAAGAAATAATACAGTCAATTTGCCTTTCCCTATCCAGTGTTTAATTGGGATTAAACACAAACAGGAGTGTTTTCCTTTAGGTGTCACGCTGCTAGTTTTGCAGTTCACATAAAAAGCAATCGGCACAGCCTTACTCCAGCTCATCATGGCCAAGCTCCTGGCTCACAGCGCTGAAGTAACAAAGAGTTACCCAGTGTACACCTGTCAATCATCATCCAGATGAATGAAAAAGAAACAGTCCAACAATACAGCTAGAGGTGAGCTTTTTTAGGTCATAGAGAAAGTGTTTCTTAAGGCTTCTGCATACACTGTAGCTAACTTACAGCTAATTTAGCTCATTAAACCTATGATAAAGTACCTGTCTATGCATCAGCAACTTTAATCTTAAAAAAATATTTGACAGCTCAAGTGTTTTGATTGCACACATGATGCTGACTGCTCAACGCTATTATCTTCTTCTGCTGGGAATAATTAAATATTCAACCTGATCTTCAGATTTTAGAAGTTTTAGCTCTATGGCTGAAGACCACTTCCCAGGTAAGCACATTTTTCCTGAAAAAAGTCCAAAGACAGCTTGATTGTACAGGAAACCTGTGACTCTCCTGCAACCAAAAAGGCAATACACCTACTGCGAGACACTCACTCACCATCCTTCCCAAGAGCTGTAAGGGAACCGTGAAGTTCATCCACAGAAACAAATACTGATAATCAAGCAGGACAAGCAGTGTATTTCACTCCCAAGCATGGTACAAAATAACAGCGTGAGCTGCCTCCTCTGCTTCCTCCACAGCACCTGCCTGCACTCTTTCACTTCTAGGCACAGTGAAAGTGATGAAAAACTTGTGTTCTCACAGACGAAAAACACAGCATTTATTTGATAGAGTAAATCAACCAAGTCACACAGCACCAGGCAACCCTTGTTATCCTTGTATCTTTGGTACTTGTTTTAAATGAGAAAATTGACAAGTGAAAATACGTCTCTGCTCTTTTTCAACAAGCAAGTTTAATTTTTGAGGTTTTGTTGGTGCAGATTAAGTAGGGACAAAAAAGAAGAGTGCTGCTAAAAATTTATGCAATGAGTTGAGCACAGAGATTGTACAATTGCATTTGCAAACACCTGAACGTCTACTGTTGCAGGAGACAGATTACTAAAAAAACATGTTTTATCCAGTTTTGAGTTAAAAGATAAACACTTAGAGGGACAGAGCCTCTGACCAATGATCTGTCCATGTAAAGATCTATCCTGAAACAATAACTAAAAATTGTTTAAACTTGGAAGTTATGGCCAATCCTCATGCTACAACCATCAGCAATTCCTTCTAATAAATTTATGAAAGGCCCACATAATGTAGGGAAATGTGAAAGCTGCTGAAAATAGGATGCAGACATAGGATTTTATGAGTTTTTAAATATCCTCTATGTCTTTTTATGCCTTGTCTTCTGTTGCACAGAAAGGATAGAGAATAAATGTTTCTGAAAACTCACCTATCTGATCACACAGCTTCTTCAAAATCAGTTTTTCTCTCTTAAGCCAAAACTAAAATAATGTTTAAACCAGTTAAACATGATGACAGATTTTGCTGCTATAGATTTCCTGCTGATCCCTGGTATTTTATGAGATACTCTGGATAAATCTGCTGCTTCTCAAAGATGACAAAGATAGAAGGGTTTGAGGAGTCATTTACACAACTGTCATAGAAGTTTTGTCTGTCCTTCATGGGAGGCCGAACATAATCAGAAATACCAAGAGTGAACTCCCCCACCAGCACTCGTGCCAGAAACATGATCTTGCTGTTTGAGTCTGCCTCACAGTACTTGTCAGAAAGAGATGCATCCCTTGCAAAATAGCTTCCTGCAGAGGAGACACCAAGACAAGAGTTGGTAAGACATCAAAACTGCAGGAACAAAATGATGCTGTGTGAAATTAATTAATAAACAAGTCCATTAAGCAGTTCATGAACAGCCTTTCAAAGCCTTCACTTGTCCTGTGTGTCCCTCTTAGAGAAAATGACCACTATGCATTACCTACCCTTTCTAGTTTTCACAGCACACATATTAACACGCCATCCAAGCAATGTTTTAAATGTTATCACATTCCTCTAAAGGATTTCCTCCTGGCCCTAGATGTCTACCATCCCCAATATCACCGAGTTTCCTCTCCTGACAGAGGCTACTAATATTCATCAGCACAGCTGTGGGTTCAATCCCCGTATGAGCCATTCACTTCAGAGCTGGACTTGATGATCCTTGTAGGCCCCTTCCAACATGAAATAGTCTGTGATTCTCTAACATTTCTGAGAGTTACAAAGTGTTCAGTCAGAAAGGTGGGTACTAAGCCAGTCAGCCTGTCTCAGCTATTCCACTTGATGTGCTGGTAATTTCCTGTACATAGGACAATATAAAAGGATATAATTTGCTAACAAGACAAAAAGCCTGTAACTAGAATGGCATTTAGATTCCTGGGGGGAAAAAAAAAAAAAAAAAAAAACAGGTTGCTTTCCTGTAGGAGTTCGAAGAAACTGGAACAGTAGTAAGCCTGAAGTCTAGCAGAAACCATCCCTCTCCTAAGTGTCTTTTCTTGCAAGGACTGGGTGGAGCAGAGGCCAAGGCCTTTCAGAGTGCCTTAGCTCCAAATGACCCTTGTGAAACTCAGCTCTGTTGCCCACATCATGACAGAGAGAGAAGCCCAGAACTGGCCAAGTACCACCTTCTAAACTTTTCACCTCTGCAGTGACTACTGAGAATTTTTTAGCAAGTTCAGGATTACTGAAAGACCTGAAAAACAACCTTTGCCGTAGGCTGTCCCATGAAGGCCACAGATTCTCCAGTCAAAGTTTTGCTGACAGATGGCATCAATGTGTTTTTTCTGGGTCCCATGAAATAAAAACCGCTCATCTGCAGCCTTTCCACCATTGCTCTTCTGCATTAGGTCCTTCTGCCTGCAATGAGAAGCAAAATCTTTGCAGTTCCACAGTGGCTGTCCCCACAGGTTCCAGCCATACTGGCACTCAGAAATGATTTTACACAGAGCACATTCTGAAAATCCTTACAGTAAGGCCTAATTTGGGCATACAAACCTTGCTGTCTAGCTGTACACAAACATGCTTTCATTATACACAAACACTTTACTACAAATGTTTTCTTTCATTCCCTGCCTTTGAAGAGAGAGGGACGAATCTCAGCATTGTTTTTTTTGCCCTGAACACAGGAGTTCTTATTAAGGATTTGCCTCCATGAGTTCTGCATTTAATTTTGAAGGCTGTTTCAGTTTTGACCAGCTGCAAGACACTGTGCTAAATGTGAGTCATTACCAGCTTCAAGGCTTCACTGGAAGGCAACTGTCATGGGCACAGGCCTGGCAGAAGTCAGAAGCAAGGACTCCTCCCACATAGCTCTGAATCTGATTGTTCTAAGCTGTGTCTGGACCGAGTTCTGGGTTTGTTGATACCTCTTTACGTAAATGTTGACACTAGGTAGGTATTTCAGTGGGAGGAGAGTGGAAGCAGAGGCATTTCAGGAATAGGTGGGTCTATCTTTAGCACAGAGCATACAGCTAACTGCAGATACAACAAACATCACGCATACATACCAGAGCAGTGTTTTACACATACCATTGGTAGAGTGCCCAGAGGGATGGGTTCTGAACTCTGTAAATCATTTTAATAGCTGCTTTGGGCATTGTGCGTTGAAAGTCCGCCTTGACTTTCTTGTATTCCTCAGAAGAACACTGAAGCTCAATCAGCTGCAAGTAAAAGTTTGAAAAGCTACTCTCATCTTTTACTAAATTGTAACAAAGCCACCCTACCTAGTGCACTACTCAGGCTTTCAAAGCCTTTTTTGTGCAGCAGAGGTATGAGCAGCGAAAATAATCTAGGTAAAAATGGATGTTAAAGATCCCCACTCTGTAAAAGTGAGCTCTAATCTAGGGAATGTTAACTTCTGGTTTATGACACCCAGGTTGCTGCTCTCTCACAGGACAACAAAGGATCTGCATGCTTTTGTGCCCTTTTAATATTTGGGTCAAGATACATTTGCATACATCAAACAGTATCTACATACACAGCAGAAATGAGCACATAAATAAAAAAGGAACTGAGAATTTACGTTGCAGAAAACCAAAGAGGATCCTTTCAGTTTATACTCCCTACAGCCAGTGAACACAAACTGCACTGCCTGTTGTGCTTCTAAATCAATTGAAGAGGCTTTATTCGAACAATAATTTTAGGGCAGAGCATGGTCACACTACTAAAAATCTGTTCCTTACATGACAGTCCTGAAAGCAAACAAAGTTTACTTGCATGTTTTCACAGGAACATACAAAATGTCAACGTTAGTCTCCCCTATTTCTTAGCGACTACTTCTTGAGGTTTGCATTTTGCAAGTTAGTGATTTTTGCGCATCAGATAAGACCTTTTCTGTAGTTACAGTTACTGGAGTTGACAGATGAGCTGGTGGAAGCAAACAGGCAGTCAGAGGAGGTAAACCATGCAGGTATTAACTGGGTGTGTTACAAAGGTGAACAAGTTCATGCCACTGGAGTGAATAAAATAATAATAAACGTAATAACGAAAGATCCCATCCTGAAAAAGCTGCCCAGAGAGGTTGTGGAATCTCTCTGGAGATGTTCAAAACCCACCTGGACACAATCCTGCACAACCTGCTAGACGTGAACCTGCTTTAGCGGGGGGGTTGGTCTCTATGATCTCCAGAGGCTCCTCCGTCCAAGCCCAACCATTGTGTGTGATTCTGTGAACTCTCCTGATTACAGCAGTTCCCCATAGACATACCACAAGCTCCTTATGTACAGCTAAGGGAATGGCTGCCCTGAAGTTCAGTGGCATGATTTACCTCTGATGCTTCAGCACATGTTGGGACTTCAAAACTATGTATTTTGGGCACCAGCAGCAGTCTTGTTAACACAGAGAATTTGCCAAGGCAAGAGATTAATAGTAGCAGCGAAAGTCCATGTTGCCACAGTTATAGTGTCACCATTTGTTAAATTTGCGTCCAATTTCACCTCCAGGTCTGTCCAGTGATATCAGGCTCAAATTTACCAAAACCTCTGTATTATGCTACATAGAAACACTTAATTATAGAGCCAGAGGAAACACTGAACTTGTGATGGCACAAACCTCACATGACAAAACTGACAGAAAGAAAAACCAAAAAGCTCCAAACCTTGAATCCCAGTTCAGGCAGGGCAGTTTTGTCCCAATGAGCTGGAATGCCCTTAAACACTTCTGTCTGGTTAATGCCCCTGTAGATTATAAGACATTACAAATAGACAATTAAAATAAAACCAAACATGACATTTTATGTACATGTTATACGAAATATTTTTGTCAAGCTTCGGGAGAATATATGCAACTGAACATATTCAAAAATATTTCAAAACTGTCATTTCAGTTCAGCAGATGAAAATATTTGTTCCAAGTCATTGTGTCAAGACTTATGTCAGGAAGCAAGATGCCAAATGAGAGAAAAGAAAGATATACACTGAACTAAACATATAAAGATTTCTCTTGCAGAGTTGAATGTATATATAAAAGCTCTGCTACCCTGGGGTAAGTAAATACGAATGCATCCAGTATCACATCAGTATGACAGAAACAGCACAGATACATGCCTACCCTCTACTTCCATCCCATTTCTAATTCGTGTGTTCAGCTGCTCTTTCCCAGTGTTTAAGCAAGCACTGTGTGCTGCAAGGGAATGTGCAAAAATTGGCTGTTACGTGCAATTGTATCTCCTTGCAGACTCCCATCTTTTGCTCTACCTGTAGCAACTACTGCTTTCCTTTCAGATTGTCTGGTTACTCTCAAAAGAATTTTTCTGAACTTGTACTTAGCTTTGAAAATTACTCATCTCAGAAAGAGCTAGTACACATAAGCATTATTGATTCCATCTGTATTAGCTGTTCAAACCAGCAGCCCCCTCCAACATTGCTACACGTTGAATTATTTCCTACATCTCCACACCTCCTGTGGCCATGCCTGAATTTTCTTCACCATGCAGGTTCCTGAGTTGACTGAAAACTGTTGGCCAGGCTGCAACAACTGGCCAGACACGGTTGCAGCACAGGTATGTCCCTTCCCCTCTCCATGTCTTTCACAATTGCCTTAACAGCTACTGCTTCACCCTCCTTGCACCCATGGAATGTTCAGCATTCACAATGCACTAAACCCATCACCTCAGAATGCGCAGTTGCCGTTTACCTGGCTCTGGTGTTTTCTACTGCTTCCTGAGAGACAAATTTAGGCCTTCTGCAAACCCTTCTCTCTGTTCCATAGTAAAGGTTTTTCTGAATCATGGCTGGGAAAAACAAACAAACAAAATCCCATGAACAATCAAAGATGTTTTAGAAAGCCTTCAGTCTGCAGACACATTTGTCACTAAATTGTTTTGCTAAAAAAAATGACAAAAAGTCTCCCTTCTCCTCAATTTGCAATTGAGATACTATTTTTCTATATTTAATTGTAGATTTCAAATCCTGTAAACAGAACCCAGCACCTATCACAGACCATTAAACTTTTATTGACCACGAACAGAAACAAGTCACAGCAACCTGAATTTTAGAGGCATTCCTTCTGGATCTTGAAACCTCTGCAGCTACTGTGACATCATACTAACAATTACGAGTCAGTACCAGCCAGGACAAGGGCCTCATCTTCAGAGAGAGATACACAGGAAAACAAACAAACAAAAAACCTCTTGCCAATACCAAGCCTAGACACTAAGTTTTGGAAGACATCTACACAGCATGTATTTGTCCAAGTTACTAAAAAAGCCCAAACCTTAGAAAACAAATTGATTTACTGTGCAATTTTCACTTCTAAGCCAGACAAGTTTTCCCAGCATTGTTTTTGATTGAATCACAAACAGCAGATAACATGTCCTTTCTGGTTTTTTGGTTTGGGCTTTTCTTGTTTGGCTTTTTTTCATGCAGAATGAGATAGTAATGGAGAGCCGGATCAAAGGCAACTACACCAAGCTGACAATCCAGGTAGGCTGATTCCCACCATTGTTCTCCATAATTTTTGAAAAGGGTAACAGGAAAGGTAACAGCTCAGGGAGGACAACTCCAACACAAGTGGCTTATGTTTCCTGATCTCTTGGGAAACACTTCTTCCTATTTTGACATAGTCAAGGTGTTTCCTCAGCCCTTCCAGACAAGATGAAAAGGAAATATCTGCAAAAATCTTGCAATGCTAATGACTGTCTGGGCCCTACACCTTGACCAAATATTTGTCTTTCTGCAAACCAGCAATTAAAGCAGACCAGAAGTCGGCTTTTCACGTCTTCTAGAAGTTCCTCACCATTTGTGTTGGTGCCAGCATTAGTCTCATACTTGGACTTTCTGGAAGACATTTTGAAACCTAGCATAAGGACTTCTCAAAAATAAAAGCTTTGAAGGAATAGAATGCCACTCTGCTTATGTGAACAGCTCTTATCCTAAGAACTTTGTTAGCAGCTCTGTCTCTGTAAGGACTGCTATTCAGAGTCCAAATTTCTCTCTTCTATCTCCTGTAATAATGTAGTTAAAAACCACAAAAGACCTGGGAGGGAGGGACAAAACAAAAGAACAAAGTAAATGCAACCTACACCCAAAATTTAGTTCATATTGGTGTCTTCCAGCTTTGAAGTTCAGCCTTGGAGAACTTTTGGTCAAATAAGCTTTCTCCAGGTCATCACTGGAGACAGTAGCAGCTGCATGAAGATCATCCTGTCAGGCCAAAAATAGAGAAAAAAAGTTTCTCCTAGTCTGTTATAGACAAGCAAGTTTAAAAACCAACAACTCTGGTATGTATGGTGGGTGCAGGATACATCAGCATATGAGAAATCCTTGATTTAGAGTGAGCACCACTTAGCAACAACTAAAACATCACTGTTTTTATTCATGTTATTCTCATACTAAATCTAAACACAGCACTGTGCCAGCTACCAGGGAGTGAATTAACTCCATCCCAGCTGAGACCAAGACAGACCACACATTCACCACTAGACCAACAAAGACGCAGAGGAACTTCAGATTTTGGAACTTCTGCGAAGGAGGCTTTACTCAGGCACAATGAAAAGAATGAATTACTGTGATCCTACCTGACACAACTCACTGAATATTTTTCCGTTGAAAATATTTATGACTCACCAGTGATCAGTCCCTTACCTGAACCAATCAAAAATACAGGGAAAAGACTCCATTAGGCCTTTAATGTCCATCTGTACAGTATGAGTGAGAGGAAGAGGGTGACAAAAGAGGGGGAGGATATATACACTGTGCACCCTTCAGTAGCTCTACAATTCTCACACAGAGTTGAGAGTCTCCCCATTTCTCCACACTTACTTGTTTTCCATACTTCTGCCACATATCATATTCATCTTTCCAGTACCAGATCCATTCTGTTGTGAGGATGAAGTGAGGGGGTTTAGTCACAGAGGAGGCTGTAGAAAGACGTCTGACTTTTCCAAACCCACAGTACATGTTGTCAAAATCGATATACAAGACAGAGCCATTTTCAGTACGACCAAAATCAAAACTATAAAAAAAAAGGAGGAAAAAAAGGTCAGAACTGTTTGTGAAGCTTTACTCAGAGGTTCAAAAGACCACTACAGATTTGCAGATGAAGTCAATGTCACCTAAAAGCAGAACACAAAGCTGCACTTTCACAACCGCAGCTCTGTTCTGTGTTCGTACATATTTTGCACTGCAGTATTACATCTCACATTGCTTCTATGGGCAATAACCATAACCTACTCATAAATTAGTGAGTTACATAAGATGAACAGAAACAGTAGGAAACAGGCACTGCCTTGTTTTTGCTAACCAGCTATATTCTAGAGAAAACACTGTCATAACTTAAGAAGGGCTTCAAAGGGCTTGCAACATAACATAAGAGAAACAGGTAAATTTTGCAGCATGGGGTGTAGCATACTGGTATGAGCCCCTTCTGAAACTCTCTTCGTGCTATGTAACCAGTTCCAAACTCTGAAAGTTATTTCCATATTCTTCACGTGCTCTGCACCCAAGAGTATCTGCCAGTTCCATGATATGGACTGTGGGAAAAGGGGGAAGGAGGAGCAAATCTCATGCAAAGTGAGGTCAGTAGAAGAATGAAACTATGTATGTAATGGGTGCAATAGAATTGTAGGAATTTATAGCCACTAAGAGCCTGGTACAATATAGCAAACTCCAAACATTATGAATTTTTATAAGAGTTTATACCTGCTATTTTTTGGGTTACAATATGCCTTTTCTATTTGTTCCATATTCTTCAAATCCCTCCAGGTATTACCATCAGAGAACTGCCATTTATATGGCAAGTGAAAATGAGTTCTGATACACTTTTCTGTAAAAGTTTTAAAAAAAAGAATTAAGAGATGCATTATTTTGACAGGCTATGAGAGAATGCCAACATTTCAGGTTGCATACCTATCTGGTGAAATCATCAAAAGGACAGTTATGGAAAGTGTTCACCTATAGAACCATTACAAGCAGTAATTTTCAGAATTTTTCAGTGTAAGCAAGCAACACTTAATTTTTGGGCTTAGGTAGAAGTTCAGTTTCTATACCTACTAGACTCTCTTTGCACATTAAAATTGCACATACAGTTCTGTCTTCTCAGACACAAAAAATTAATTGAGATCACAAGTTCACACAAGGCTATTATTCTGTAAGTATAAAAACACTGTATTTGTGCTAAACCACTACATCACAAAGTGGTATTACTGAGAAGAAAATCCAAAACACAGCAGTGCTTAGTTTTAGGATGGGAGGACTGTCATGGTTTAACCTCAGATGGTAAGTTATGCACAACACAGCTACTTATTCACTCCCACTTCCCCCAATGAGATGGGGAGAACAGGAAAAAGGTAAAATCTGTGGGTTGAAATCGGAACAGTTTAGTAACTGAAGTAAAACACAGTAAGTGTAAGTAGAAGTGTAGATATATATATACATATTTACAAATATTTACTGACATTTATCTATAAGGAAGATAACAGAAAGCAAAAGAGGCATAAAGCCCAAGAAAGACAAGTGACGCACAGTGTGATTGCTCACCAGCCACTGATGATGCCCAGCCCATTCCCAAGCAGCAATCAGCCCCTCCCAGCCAACTCCCCACAGTTTATATGCTGAGCGTGATGTTCTAATGGTATGGAATACCTCTTTAGCAAGTTTGGGTCAGTTGTCCTGGCCATGCCCCTTCCCAGCTTCTTGTGCACCTTCATATTTGCAAAACATAGGCAGCTGAAAAGTTCTTAACTTTGGGTAAGCACTACTTAGCAACAACTAAAACATCAGTATTTTATTAATGTTATTCTCATACTAAATCTGAAACACAGCACTGTACCAGCTACTAGGAAGAAAATTCACTCTGTCCCATCATTCCTAGGTCCCATGCTTTCCAACACAACCCAGTTAACTGCTATCACCTTTCCTCTCTTCTGGTACAGACACAGATATCACTCCCTTAGTCTCAAAGTCCTTTGCCCATCAGCAAGTCTCTATGAGATCCAGGCCCCATGAGGAACAAGAGCAGTGGTAGCAGTGAGCCAGGTATCACAGGTGTTACTCAGAGTTCAAAGAGTCAGCGTGCAGTCACTCCTCCACAGGAGTGAAGGTGACATCACCAGTGCACACATGCATAAACGCAAGGCCAATTTCTACAGCAGAACAAAAGGAAAGTTAACTACAGGAAAAGGAGAAACTGCACCACACAGTTCACATGAGAAGGTGTGCAGTACTTCAGGGAGCTACCACAGGTCAAGAACATCAAGAAGAAAAAGAATGACAAAATATCAACAAGAAAGCTGGCACAGCAGCCTTTTTCCTGGACACCGTGGAATATTTTGAAAGGGAGACAGCTAAGACAGATGGAACAGAAGAGTACTAGAAGAAGCAATTGAGAATGCAGAATTCAGAGTATCTTTTGTATCTTTCCTGTTTGGAAATGTGACACCTATCATTCAGTAATCCCTTAGGTAAACACAGGTGGAGTAGCCAATCTTCAACATAAGCAGATTCCAGAGCAAAATAAAACAGCTCCTTTGTTTGGTGTACCAGGTCAAACAGTTTCCTACAGCACTCAAGACCGCCGTGAGATTTAACTACAGATAAGCATAAACGCTGCAGTTTCTCCTTTCTGTGAAAGATGTCTACCACTTCCTCTTTATGAGAACACAAAAATAGACTGGGCTTGATACAGTCTGCACTGATACTTGATACAACCTACCTTTAAAGACACAACTTCTGAATAGATGATATAAACATATCTGCTCTGATTCATCATCATTTGTAGTTGAGGATTCCCGTCTAGAGCTGGGTTTTCCATCTAGAGGGAGGAATTATAAGAATTATTAATCTACTTTGTATCAACAAGCCCTCTTGAAAGTGCTCCTATCCATAGGGAATATGCCTGAAGGCAATGGTTGTAACTACGAAACTGCACTCAGTTCCAAAAAGACACTGAAGTAGTTGATAACCTTGTATACTCAAAGTCCCATCCCTGTATCCATCCTTTTGGAACTTGACTTTCCTGTAACTGAATTCCTCAGATACAGTTTTTAGCTATCACTGCAAAATGAGAATAGAATCCAATGCCTTTACACTTCCAGATGGACTTGAGTTTTAACTGTGCATTCCACACAGCTGATCACGCTGGCAGCTACAAAAGATGAACTTTCAAACTCTGATACTTCTGTAAATTAAAGCACATTAAGGAAAGAAGGGAAGGAACTGTAGGCAGAATAGTGGAGAAGAACATACACACTTCGATTCTCCATTCTGTTATCCTTTTCTTTGCTGCTAAATTATACTTAACTTACAATTTCAAAGAACTTCAAAAGAAAGGTGCAAACAAAATATTACACCTCTAAGAAATAACTAGGATAGTGCTGTGGTGAACACCTTCTGATATTTTCAAAAGATATTATTTACCTTTGCATGGTGAAGACTTGGCATCTTCTATGTCATACATGTTCCTGTTGCCATTTGTTATGTCATACATGTTTCTATAAATGGAAGGTAGTTTCTTAATATTGTCTGAACTCATTCCCTGTCTCTGCAGTTTCTCAAAACATTCTGGATTAAGTAAGTCATGGGACCGTTTGCAACTGCTGCCAAACCTGCACTGACCCTGCAAAAAGTACTGGCAAACGTGCAGTTTGGTGCAGGATGTTTTAAAGGTGCAAGATCCATGAAGTCCATCACCTTTGTTATAATACAAGCAGACCTTGGGTAGGAGAAGAAAAAATGAATTTAAAGATTAAAGTACAATGTGCTCATTTAGTCAGTTTGCATCCATGATTTTTAATTTTTTACGGCTATGTGCCTACATTTGCTTTAAAAGATACATTCCTTCTTTCTACTTGTGTTGCAAACAATTACTAGATAGCTTTTCCTTTGCCCTGCTAATGTTTAGAAAGATCTTGCAACACACAACATTCCTACAGACATTCTCAAGCAGATGGGATTTAGTGCTAAGTAACATCTCTTTAATTTTCTAGTTTTGGAATAGTACCTTTTTTGACCTGAATTTGATGGTAAGAGGTACTGGATCTGGCTGGGATGGAGTTAACTTTCTTCCTAGCAGACCACACCATGTTATGTTTTGGGTTTGTGACCAAAACAGTGTTGATAACACATCCCTTTGGTCTGTTTGGGTCAGCTGTCCTGGCCAAGCTCCCTCCTAGCTCCTTGTGTACCTCGTCACTGGCAGAGCAGGGGAAGCTGAAAAGTCATTGACTTTGAGCACTAGCTGACAACAGCCAAAACATCAGCGGGTTGTCAACGTTATTTTCATATTAAATCCAAAACACAGCACTGTACATGATACCAGTATGAAAATTAACTCTATCTCAGCCAAAACCAGAACAGAAAGACACCACACAGCCTCTTGCTCACCTCCCCAGGGAGTGTGGGAGAGAATGAGAAAAAAAAGTAAAACTCATGCGGCTGGATAAACATAGTTTAATAGGGCATAAAAAGAAGAGGGAAAAATAATGATGATAAAAGAATAGACAGAGCAAGAGATGCACAATGCAGTTCCTCACCACTCGCTGACCAAAGCCCAGCCAGTTCCCATCAGTATGCCACCATCCCCCGCCAGTTTTACTGTTCAGTGATGTCACATGGTATGGAACATCCTTTTGGCCAGTTTGGGTCCCAGCTTCTTGTGCACTCCCGCTCTACGGGCTGGCAGGGCAGCATGAAAAGCTGAAAAGTCCTTGACTTAGAGCAAGCACTGCTCAGCAAAAAGTAAAACATGACTGTGTTATCAACATTATTCTCACAATGAGTACGATCACGTGGCACTGTACCAGCTGCTAGGAAGGCAATTAACTCTATTCCAGCCAAAACTAGGAAACAGTCCAAACTGGCCAAAGAGATATACCATGCCATCTAACGTCATTCTCCAGAAATTGAAAAAAAATAGTGGGGAGGGGGACAGAGGGAAGGAGAAAGGGGGAGATGGGTCCTTTTTGCAAGGTAGCCCTTGCTCAGAGACTTGTCGGGCATCAATCTGCTTCCAGGTGGTGAAGCAGAAGTGTTCCGTTGCAACACTTGTTCCCTCCCTGCTTTCCTCCACTTGCTACACTGTCTTTATCTTCATTCACAAGTTTTGTCACTTTTGTTCTTCTTATTAACTCTCACCTCTTCTGCTTGTGACAGGGAGTTGACTGAGGAGCGGGTGAGGGACTGTTTGAAAGCTTAGCTGCCAGCTAGGGTCAACCCGCCACAGGCAAGAACAGAATACGCAGATTAGTTTTAGATTTGCATTAAGCTAACTAAGACGACACCTGACACTTCCATCTCTATCTATCAAGCCTCTTCCACTCTGTGATGCTCACTGAAACACAAGGCTAAGAAACTGTCACAGTAATACTCACCTCTGGTAAGAGGGAAGGGTCATTTTGAAGCAGAAGCTGGCAAAGTTCATCATGGTTTAAATTCTCAAGTCCATATTGCTTTAGAACATGGAGATTGTGGTCTGAGTGGAAGTTATGAACAAATTTGCATTCCTTCCTGTAAGTCAAGAAACCCAACTGCAAAATGAGTGCAACAGACCAGCGCTATTTTGCTACCCCATGGGCATTACATTAAACACTTGAAAAAGGCACACCAGATTAGCTAGTTTCAGAAAAATCCCTATTGCTCCTCTATAAAGCCATTATGTGGTTTGCAAAACAGATGACGTAATTACTTTGAGGATAATTGCCACGCTACTTCTGATTCACAGTCATTACAGCGTTAGTGCAGTCTGACAATATCGGCACTTTTGACCTGCAGCTCACAACCACGGAAACCCCAAAGCTCCTGAGCACCGCTCCCTCTGAGCCGATGAGCACATTCCCAACTCCCCGCAGCCCAGGGCCGTGCTGGGGCCCTCAGCTTTAGGACGTTACCAGGGTCCCGCAGTCCAGGGGCGTTCGGGGCACTCAGCTTTAGGACATTGCCCAGGGTCCCGCAGCCCAGGGGCGTTCGGGGCACTCAGCTTTAGGACATTCCCAACTCCCCGCAGCCCAGGGTTCGGAGCACTCAGCTTTAGGACATTGCCCAGGGTCCCGCAGCCCAGGGGCGTTCGGGGCACTCAGCTTTAGGACATTGCCCAGGGTCCCGCAGCCCAGGGGCGTTCGGGGCACTCAGCTTTCCCCCTGGCACGGCCCTGCGGGAGGGAAGCGCCAGGGTGATGAGCTGGAGAGGAAGTGCTGCGACCCAAAGCTGTGAACCCACCGTCTGTGCCTGCCTCCTTTGCAACACACAAACACAGAAATAGGAAGCGGGCAATGAGCATTTCCGACACGGAAAGGGCTGCACGGCCTTTACTGAGCGCTCCTTCCCCTAAAGGGGCACACCGTGCCCAAGGCCGAGTTCCCCGGCAAGCCCCGGCGATGGAGGCCGCCCCCTGCCCCTCACCTGGCCTGCTGGTTGCGGCAGAAGCCCTTCAGGTGGTACTTGCAGAGGTGCAGGCGCCCGCACTGCCCCGGGCAGCCCGCGCCGTGCTCCGGGCACAGCCGCACGGGGCTAGTGGCCACCACCACGGCCACCTCGGCCACCGCCGCCGCCGCCTGGCCGGGCCGCCGCACCAGCGTGAAGCGCTGCTCGTCCCGCAGCACGGCCGCCAGCTGCTCGGCCGAGGACCGGCCCCGCAGCCGCCGCTGCAGCTCGCCCTGCTCCAGGCAGCCGCCACTGGCGCACAGCACCCGCAGCGCCTGCACCGCCAGCGCCATGGCCGCGACCCCGCGCCTTCCGCGCCGGGGAGCCCCGCCCGGGAAAGCGACGGAAACGGAAACGAAAGTGAAAGCGCCCGAGAGGGAGCGGGTCCGCCTCGGCCGGGGGCCGCCTCCTCCGCCCGGGGCTGCCTCAGGGTGGAGCCTTCGCTCTGCCACTATGCGGGGAGTGTGTTGCTGTGGGTGACCTGGCGGCAGGCGGAGGTACCGGAACAGGGCATTTCGCCTCCCTCCTCTGCCTGATTTTTAGGATGTATGACCGTTTTTAATCAGATGTCACCAAAAAGGGATGGTATCTGGGAGGTCACACGATCGCTGTAGTAAAAAGTGGGCGCAGGGATGAATGGAGACCTCAGCCTGCTCCATCTTCAGTTACAGGGAGAAGACTGGTGTGTGAACTCAACCATCACTAGGCACCAGACAAACATCACAGTTAAAGTTTCTGATTTCTACCACTTTTCTGATGATGCATCGTGAAGGCTGCTCTCACATTCCTTTCAATATCTAAATTTAAAGCTCAGTCATGGTCACGGATCTGCTGGACGTGAACCTTGCAGTGCTCATGGTACCACCCGTTACACGGTGTCGCTGCGTGTGCTTGCGCTGCAGCCGTGGCACCAGCGTGGCCAAGCAATGTCCTCACCCTGTAGGAACTCACAAACTTTTCGGAAGGGTGACCATCTTTTAGTTAAGTAACTTTGACACTCCCGGTGCTGCATCACAGTCACTCAGAAGCGTGCTCTAAATGGTGGCAAAACAATGATGTCAAGTGCCATCATTTAAGTCAGACTGGCAGCGGAAGGCCTGGGGACTCTCACTGATGGTGGTTCTCATTGAACAAAAATCCTCCCTCCTTCCTTCTTTTGCCAGTCCCGTTCTGTTGTGCCTTTCCCCTTGTCTCATCTTACTTCCTCCTTGCCCTGTGAGATCAGGAAGGGAATGGCACAATGAGAAGCTAGACAAGTGCACTGAACAGAAAAACAGCTGTACTCTACAGCTATTTCATCA
This sequence comes from Dasyornis broadbenti, assembly GCA_013397935.1. NCBI lineage: Eukaryota > Metazoa > Chordata > Aves > Passeriformes > Dasyornithidae > Dasyornis > Dasyornis broadbenti. Next base: position 564,899 of record VZRN01006297.1, on the reverse strand, counting down.
TTGAAAGAGAATATGGGTGGAAGACTCCTAATTTTGGTGTTTTGCCTAATGGTCTCAAATTATTCGGTACTGTATACTACCCTATCAGTAGGAGATATCTTGACTGAACCAAAACTCAGGGAACCCTTTAGCATAAAAAGTATTGAAGCAGCATTGTACTAGATAACTCTCATTCTCCCTAGTATGCATCTGTTTACTTTTTCTGTCCAATGCCCAAAATCCAGCCTGTCAAATCAGCTCCCAACAAGTATTAAAGACCTCTGTCAGCATCACTGTGCTGTCCAGGTAGCTATTTCAACTGTTTCTCCCTGTCACACTTTCTTTCCTCATACATCTGAAAAAAAACACTCATTTGGCAAGAAATATGGCATTTTTAATGATAAAATTTAAAATTTGCAAAAATTACTATACCAATGTCAACATTATATAGAGAGAGAAATACAGAGAAAGAAGAGCAGTGTAAGATCAGGGTTGGAGGGGTGTTTTCAGATAGCTTTACACCATTGCAATTCATTCTAAAAGTGCTGGTGTGGATCACAGGGCAGTTCACTTGGCTGTTCCTGCTTTGCAGAAACTCCTGAGTGAGTTTTTTGAGGCTCTGGAGTAGAGCTATAATTCTGTCTCTTTTCATGAGAACAAAAGTAAAAGTAGAAAAACAGGCAATGATTGATGCAGAGAAGAGGTTTGCAAAGCTGCCTGTGAATTACAGCACCTTCCCATCCCTGAATTCATACCCGAAGTAAATCATAGCTTATTTCTCACGCAAGTTTCTTTGTAGTTTGTTTTGTGGCATGTTCCTCAGGAAGAATAAAAGTACCCCTTTGATTTGATAGAACTTCCCTACCTATGAATTATATATAAGCAAAATTGTACTTTCTGCAGAAGAAGACGAATTTTCTGCTAACAGAAAACTCAATTTTCATTTGTAAAATGAAGTACTTCTGAAGTAATAAAGTTACATTAGATGTCAAGGGTACCTAAGGCAAGTGGCTCCTCTTCACCTCTCAAATACTGTAATTAAAGGTAAGGCTGTTTTCTTAAATGTCATTGTAGCATAATTGCAAATGAGCTATTCTGCCTACAGGTAATGACTGCTGTGTGCATTGGTCCTGAAATAAGCTCCCTCTAAGCAGTTCCTATGGTTTCTCAACAGCCACTGAACTCAGAGCACATGGGGTTTTAATTAATTGTGGGACCGTAGGTACTGCAATTTCAGTGAGCCACCTATGTTAAAATCATTGTGCTGTGGAAACTTTAGAAATTATCAGATGTCAGTCATTAGACTAATATCTTTATTTTAAGGAACAGTTTATGGATAATTGTGTTAATTTGAACTGTGGGATTATTTCTTAATCTTACTTGCATCAATCTTCAAAATATAGTAGTTTAATGATTTTCCTGTGACTTTTTGTATGCATCTTTAAAACATCCATTGTTGTTACAGTGCATGGTGCCTCCACTTCCCACCCCATCCACATGTTTCAGTCTTTCTCCCAGCTAGTGTGGTGAAACTCCAAGCTTTGTGTTGTGTGTCGTGGGAGATGATGTCAGGAAAATGGGCTGAAGAAGAGGGAATTTAGACAGAGTTGTGAGCTGGAGTGCTCTCTGGTGAACCATCACATCCTGGTTGATACAGTTGCATTGCTGACTCTCAGAAGCTTCGAAGTGTGATGTGTTTGCTTGCAGATGTTTTTGTTGCCTCTCAGTGTACATTTAAACACGCATTTGAGGGTTAATCGTTGTCCCAGTGATGGCCTGACAACATGGTTAAATTCTTGGCTAAATTTTTAAATTTTGTTTGCAACTGGCTGGTTTATAATGGCTTGTATTTGCTGTTTATTGAACACATATAATTTATATATTTTCCTTTTCTGGGTTAAGTATAGGTGGGCCATCCATCTTAGTCAAAATCAATAGAATTTTGTCCCACATAGTTGGTACGTGAAACATCATGATGTGATTCTATGTTTAATTTGTTCTTTGCTCAGAATTGTTGATTATTTTAGCTGGGGACTGAGTGAGCCTATGCAGTCTTTGGGCTTGTACACTTGGAATCAGTCCCATCAACCTGTTATATTATATCTATGTGCTACTCTAATTTCTTCTCTTATGACTAGTGTTTCTGAAGTCTCTACTAATTGACAACATATTGAGCTTACAGCCGCAATCCCAAGAGTTTCCTAGTGACATGCTAACCTAAAAAATCAGCCACCTGACAGGTAACACATGCAGCCACAACTTGAAAGCGAGAAACAGGAAACTCTGTTCTGTTGCAGTATGTGAGCAGTGCCAGACTGTGGGGCTGTTGGCTGTCCCAGGGATCTTGCAGCCTCTGCAAAGAGCAGGACAAATCCTCGTTTTTTGCTCTTGCCTCAGGGTACAAATATAAACAGATATTTTCTCATGCAAACTGTATAGTCTGGACAGGATCTAGGACAAGCTGTTTTTATAAGAATAAACCAGCTTCATATGCAAGAAATTGTATTGTGTATAGTTTGGTTCATTGCATAGGTATGTTTCAAGAGATCTTGCTTGTGAAAATAAAAATAATTTGGGGCTGAAAATTCACATTATAGTTAATGATGCTGTTTGTCATTGGCACACTTCTAGTCTTATTCTGTTGAATAGTTTATTTCTTGGTGCCAGTGTAAATGTCTGTTTACTGTGTAAGCCTTGGGCTTTTGTTCTCAGTTTCATACCCTCAAAAAGGTAATGTATTCACACAGACCCATCGTCTTGTGCACTGGCTTCCTCCGCCTTCCAGAAACCTCTGAAAAACCTCTTTTAAAACGCCAGTGATCCTCGAGTGAGCAGTAAATGACTGATATTCTGAGCAGCAGCGTTGTGGTTCACCCATGCAGGAGCTGTGTTAATGGTAGCACCTATGCCGACTACAGCTGTACAGAATGCCCTCAACAAGTGGCTCTGTGTGATTTTGTCCAAATTTCTTGCCACAACCAATTTCATACCTGTGAAAATATCTTAGTCCACAAAGGAATTCCTTTAAAGGACAGGGAAAGTGTCATGATTGTGAGGGGAGTGGGGGAACCAAATTTTTATGTTCCTGTTTCTCTTAATATAGGATAGAGTAGAGTAGAGTAGAGTAGAGTAGAGTAGAGTAGAGTAGAGTAGAGTAGAGTAGAGTAGAGTAGAGTAGAGTAGAATAGAATAGAATAGAATAGAATAGAATAGAATAGAATAGAATAGAATAGAATAGAATAGAATAGAATAGAATAGATATTCAAGGTGAAACTCGTGCAAGGAGCTAAAAGTCTTCAAAACATTATGGAAAAAATTGTTGCTGCTTTTAAAGCACCTCTGGTAAGGATCAAGAAGTCCCTTAGAAGTCCTTGATTTTTTTTTTTTTTTAAAGGAAGATGAAACTATATTCTACAGTAACAAACTAGTAAAATAAACCCCAGCCCTCCTGTCTGTGCACACAGTGAAACCTCCTTTAAAAGGATACTAAGATTGCAAATAAAGAAATCAAAAGGGAATTACAACATGGCCAAATTAAATTGACTGGTACAGCTTTAATTTGTCCTCTCTGTGTGCCTGTGTTATGGCGCTCTCATGACACAACCAGCAGCAGTTTGTGCTACAACGTTCTTTCTTTCATTCAGTACATGCATGGGCCAGGGCTCTTGCAGTGACTAATTAGCCAATGGAATTTCAATCCTGATTGCATCCCCAAGCCTTATTCACTACACAGTCAGATATTGCTTTCAAGAGAGAATTGTTAGCCCCTTTATAGATTTTTTTTTATGCTTCCTCTGTTACAACACGTGAATGCTACATGAGGATTAGGACTTTTATATTTATAAGTGTGTTGTGATGTGAAGACAATCTTTCATCCCTGCTTTGCAGAGATGATGGCACAATGAGATTAAATGAGAAAATACCTGCTAATTTTGTGTATTTGTTCTATGATACCTAAGAACTCGTGTTTTGGAGAGTTCAGCATTTGTGTGCAGTTTGTGGGCCCAGGCCAGTACTGAGTGACAGCACTTGCAGCTGGCACTGCTCAGCATTTCTGCAAATCTGATGCCGGGGTCTCAAGTCAGAAGCCCCAAAAATGAGGAACATGCAGTAAGTGACCACCTGTGAAAATTTGCTCGAAGGGACTTGCCTCGCATCATTTGGGAACTCTGTGGTAGAGACAGGCTCAGAACCCAAACCCACTTCTCCAGGGTAGCATTCAGCTGCTTTGACTTTGAGAGCATCCTCTCTCTTCCTTGTTCACTAAACGGTTTATAACTTCTGCAACAGATGCAACAGGGTTTCTACACATGGTAGTCTCATTTACTGAGCACTCACACACACTATTAGAACCAAATTTCTTCTATGTACATTAAAAAATGTAGACTTCAGAGGAATATGTTAAAATATGCACCCATGGAGGAGGAAAGGGAAATGATTGTGTTTTGATTTGGTATTTTCTGTCTTTGGAGTGCTCCCATATTCTCCTGGAAGAGGATTCCTCATGCCCCACTTTCAGATGCCTCAGTTAACAAAAGTAACATTTGGAAAAAGCCTGGCATAAAAAAAATCCCCTTCAGTCTGCCACCTGCATCTCCAGCATTTGAATTGACTTCTCAGTTGATGGCAATAGCAGGTTGTTATCCTCTTGCTTCAGTGAAGAATTTCACCAATATTTACTGCAGCAGGGAAGAATTCCCAGTCCAGGTGAAATCTTGGCCTCCACTTTAGTTTTGGGAGACTGGGAGTGGGAAGAGGACATTAGTCCTTCCCCCTCCATTCCCTCCCTCCTTCCCTTATCTTTCAAAGTTCAGTCTTCCCTTTCCACTGTATATGGCTTCTCTTCTTCAGTTTCAGCGCTGTCCAGGTGTCAATAGAAGAAAAAGTTGATCTGAAAGAGCAGGAAAAAGACAGTTCTTGAACTGCAAGTGCTCAGCCATATCCTTCTACAAAGCTTTAGTTACAGGCAAGTCCTGCTTTGCTCCTGCAGTACCTGTTCCCAGCACATGCTGAGGGAAGAGGCTGATGCCTGGGAAGAAGCTGGGAAGGGACACAGCACATCCCCTTGCCCGTGGTCCTCCCACTCAGATGCTGAAGTATAACAATTCATTGAGCAAGGGTGAAGCATAGCAAGGGGTTGCAATGTCATTTTAAGTGCAGGTGAGTTTTATGGAACAGAAAAAAAATATCCCCAACAAAACTGTACTGTAACTGTGACACTTTCTGTGTCCAATCAGCAGCATAAAGAGAGACTCCTAAAGAAGGTGCTTTTTGAGGACAAGGCCGTTCTGCTTGCCGTGTATTTCAGCTAACGCTGTTGAGCAAATGTTCAACATGAGACACACAGTGGCATAAAAACATAACAACTACTCAGTTATTTCTGTTATTAATTGCATTTACAAACCTTTTCAACATAGATTTAGAACCAGCTTTGTCCCTCATGTGGTTATAACTCCCTGACGAGGGATGGAGTAAAGTTTGATCTCTTAGGGCGTGCATATGAAATACGTAATGCTGCTGTTGCACTTAATTTAACAGAGTAGTCGCAATATTCCCTGAATCTGAAAAATTTTCAATGTATTTTGCACGAGTTTGGCTTAAAGAGAGATAAGTATGGCAAACAGGTGAAACATACCGTTTGCTTTGAAGATGGAATGTTTGTTGTTCTCCCATGAGGCATTGTGTTAACAACGTAACATGCAGGCTTCATTCTCTGGAATGCTATTTCTGTTTGTTTCTGGAAGGTGTTTGACATCTTTTTGGGGAGCTATAATGCAAAACATTGGCTCTTACCATGCATTAGTCAGGAGCTGAACTTGTCCAGGCATGTTAAATACCTGCTCAAATTCAAGTTAAAATCTGCTTCTGATTAGGCGTGAGTTTAAGATTATGGCTGAATATTTTCTAGAACTGGGTCCCTTGCTCTGAATGTCTTTGATGTGATCTTTAAAGAAGTCACTTTAAATCAAACCTCTTCTGTCTTTATTGAAGATTTTTGTGTAAGATTGAATTAAGCACTTGGCTGCCCAACTGCTTAATAACAAGTCAGGAGCCTCAGCTCATCAAGGATTCCGCTGCTCAATTTTAAATTTTTTTTTAATATTCTTTTGTATCCACGTTTAGCAGATATGTCCCATAAAACATGAATGAGCTAAACTCACTGAGTAGGTGTGGGTTGGGGCAATTCCATGGAAGACATTTCCAGGACACATGTAAGGCCAAGGTGTAAGTGCCAGGCCTCTTGCTTTTTTGTTGAATTCAATAATAACTCAAAATGCAGGCACCTCAAAGAGAAATTGAAAAGAGTGTGAAGCCATTGCTTAATGACAGTTTCATTTGAAATTTAAAATTAAAAACCACTCAGCTTTCAAAAATCCTCTTTCAAAACAGGTTCCAGGCCAGGAAACTATTTTACTGATATGCCTCCTACCTTACCATCAAGATACAGGATTTCTTTAACATCAGTTTGTAAAAATCCCCAAAGTCTAAGTACTTCAGCACTTTCCTGATAATATAGGAAGCATTTATTTGCTAGTCATAGCACTTTATGCCCACATCATGTTTGCCTCATCAGAGCATAAAACCCCATTATTTGGGACAGCTGTTTTTCAGTCACCTCAGAGTTTAGTAGTGACAGGAATTCTATTTGTAAAGAATTTCCTTTACTGCTCTGCATTTCCTTAAAGTGTAGTTTTGAAATCTAGAATTCTGGCAGAGGTCTGATCTCATTCTACTACTTCAAAGACAGAATGTGCTGGGGTTTTGTTTGTTTTGGTTTGGTTTTTTTGTTATATGACAATTATAAAAGCAAGAATGGCTATGAATAGTTTTTGTATTCTAACTGCTTTTACTCAAGAGCATTTGATTATAAGGTCAGATGTATTTTAACATTCCCAAGTAAACTTGGTCAGCTGGTTACCTCTCAAAACTAATTATTGCCATCTTCCTCATCACCTTACAGCTTCCTTCATTTCATATGACCGGTTTTCAAGTCTTCACTAATATTTTTTCATCTCAGCCCTGTGTGAGAAATATCTGCCCAACTCCCTGATGGGACTAAATGTAGATGTCTGTCCCTGAAAATGGAGTTTTTCGGATTCAGAGGCTCAAACAGCTCTGCTTTTGGTGGTTGCATGCTTAAAGCTTTTCTTAACTTTGTGGTACCGGTCACGTAGTATGGCAGTAACTTCCATGGAGGTGATTTCAAAATGTGATTCCACATTTTGCTTTAAGAGAAAAACCAGGAGCGTATTTGCTTTGCAGTGCATCTGCCTAAGAACGGCAACTGATCCTCCTGTTGCACGTGGCAGAATTTGGTCCGGCCTGTCAGGGTACCCTATTTATAATTACTTAAGACAAAAGTGCCTGCAGCAGAAATAGCTGTAGACAAAGTCCTATGGAACATTTCATGTTTTGGTCGAAAGCCCTAAACATTTTCTCTTTTCAATTTTGAGGAGGTTAATGCCAACATACAGTTGGTTTTTTCTAATTCTTGGCCTTCTGATGAAATGGCACATTTTCTATGAAAGGTGGTGCAGAAAACTCTTAACATCCCCCACTCTTTTTAAGTAGCAATTTATTGCTTTTATGTTGTCTCATACAATTTCTGCCTATTTTGAAGTTATAAATGAAATAATTACACTTCATAGGCCTTATACTATTATCCTGTAGAGTGTTGAATTTCATTTCAGGTGAAGGTCAGCTTGTCTTCTCAGAATGAAAACAGCATGTTGTATTCTTATAACGCATAATATCAGTATTTTCATTAATAGTGACTTCTTGTTTCTATCCTCAACAGACTTGGGGATCACAAGCAGTAATCAGCTTTTCCAAAAACAGACACAATTGCTTCCTTCCATTCTTTGTAGTTGAAAAGGCTCTGTCACTTGGTCCTAACATTTTTCAATTCTCAGCTTTACAATTTAGGGGGAATGGAATTGAAATTGAATGTTGAATTAATCCTGTGTGATACAAGTGCTCCTCAAATCTGAAAGTCTGTTTCTTCCACAAATAGCTCAGTTACTTGGAAAATTGTTCGTTTATATTTGACTTCCCCAGTTTCACCATTAAGAGTTATTAAAATACTGTGTTCTTCTTTCCATATGCTTTCTTTTTCAGGAAGATACTTTCGTTTTTTCCCCTTTATCAGGCTCACCTCCTAATCATAGAGTAGGTTTGGGTTGGAAAGGGCCTTACAGATGATCTAATTCAGATCCCCCTGCAATGGGCAGGGACACATTCCGCTAGACCAGGCTGCTCAAAACCACATCCAGCCTGGCCTTAAACATTTCCAGGGATGGGGCATCCACAACTTCTCTGGGCAGCCTGCTCCGATCGTCTTGCTCTGATGGTTTTCTCCTGAAGTATTATTGACTTGTGTTTTATTTATCCTAATATTTGAAAGTACTCGTTGTACCTGTAAATTAATCAAAATTATTCATTCATATTTCACTTGAGAGTCATCTTTTAGTTAGGGTTGGTTCTTGTTTTTTTTTTTTTTTTTTCCCAATGCACTTTTTCTTATTAGTTCCTTGTGCTTCTGTTGTGGTTTCTGGTTTTCTATCTCAACGGGGTTTCCCATCAGAAATTCACTTCCTTTGGTTACATGAAGCCAAAGAAGAAGCTCCCTGAGAAGCCTTGCTGACATGACCATTTGGACCAATATACTGGGTCTAGTTGTAAAATGGGGGCTTTAGATGTGGGTTTTCCATTGAAAAGCTGATCTGCCCACTCATGCAACTTCAGCTTCCATGTTACTCTTCTCTTTTTAAGCCCTAGAAGAGGTAATTCCATGCTTAGACCTAACTTCTACAGTAATTTATCCAAATACCTAATTCTATGACTGTAATTATTCAGTGGTTCTAAGTGAAATCTATTACAGATCTAATGTTAGCCAAATAAATAAATCTTAAACTTGGATCATAATCCAATTAACAATCCACATTGAATTCCACGTTGAGACAGGAATCCAATGTGATATGCAAATGTTTCATATTTAGTGGTAAGGAAATGAGCCTGATTGAGATAATCTCTCATTTTAGGTTTAAATTCAATTTGTAAAACATTTTCAATATGTTGTTTCTTTCTTAGGATAAAAAGCTTCACACATGAGATGTACTTGGAGATAATGGCTGAACAAAGATCTTTTTAAAAATGATGCTCTGTAAATAACTATAAAGAGCTCTTGTAAGAATTAAAATGCCAAAAGGCCATGATTTCTGGTAACCAGCTGCAGTGCTTTATAAGGTGGACAAAAAATTAAATCAGGAATTCAGAGAAGTATGTGCAACACGAAGGCTGGCACAGCAAATTTCCTCTTACTGTAGTGAAAATAATAGTGGTGTCAACTCTGAGCCAGAACCGCTTTGCAGAAATCTTCAGTGATCCTTTGGCTGTGGGGGCTCTGTACCAATTTCCGCCAGCTAAGGAATCAACACGATAACTCCACCAGTTACAACAAAAGTTTTTGTATTTTGCACTGCAGAGAGTTTGGCATCTGTAGATTGGTTTGTAAGGCAAGTAAAGCATTTGAACTTATATTCTCATCTTCTGGTATTTGAATGAACTGCCATGATTGTTTTAATGTACAGACTAAACTTTTCCAACACAAATGGGAGACTTTCAGTCAGTTTCATAATCTGATTGGCTTATACAATATGATGCCATAATAGGTTTTTCGTTTGTTTGTTTTTATGTTCCCTTTCAGTTTGGGGTATTTTTATATGTGTTCTGTACTAAATTATCTGACCAAAATCACAGTAAATGATAGTAGTTAGACTAGTACTAAGCTGCATTGATTTCCTTCTTGTGTTTGTTTGGAGCTTTGGTTTTGGCTGTTTTGTTGGGTTGCTTATAAGGAGAGTTGTATTCCAGGGCTGGGAATGTGAATTCAGGGATTTTCTGAGCCCACTGATTTGAAGTTCAGGATTTTCTGACCCTGCTGATTTGAAGTTCAGGCTGCAGATCATTCACTGTGAGATATTCATGCCTGGCTTATCTATGCACACTACATGTAAAAGAAGAGAGCTCCCCGTGTGTTGATCCCTGTTCTTCCTGCACACACAAAAGGCTTCATCCTTGCTGCAAGAAACTTTCCAGTTTCTTTTGAGCCTGGAATGGAGCAATAAAGGCAGAGATTTGAAAGTTCCCTGCTCTAACCATGGTTAGACTCAGGAGAGGTGAGCACAGGCATGGGATCTCTGAACCTTTCCACTTTCAGGGAGACAACAGCTGTGGTTGTGTAATTATTGTGAATCTACACCCATGAGGATTCATGGCAAAGGTTATTATTACCGAGCTGCATGGCCAGAAGAACAGTGGCAAAGGCATCTGACAAGGGCCAGAACAAGTACGGAAACAAAGAAAATCTCTATGGCTGTCACGTTCAGGAATTTCTTTTTATGAAGTGCCTTCTATTGTAAGGAGTCTATTTGGGCAGTTACAAATTGCCTGATGTTCAAAGAAACCTGAGAAATCTACAGATGCCAGGTGGGAAAACCTGCCGTTTCAAGGTTTATATTCCTTTATGAAGGGAGAGACTGGTTTTTATTCTATATTTGAACAATGCCTCGTGCAAGAATCTTTATGTTTTCTCAAACTCTCTATCAAGAGCTGTAATACACCATTTAGTGTAAGACACTATTTAGTTCTGGGTTTTATTCAGATGTGAAAATGCTTCTACTGTACCATTACTGTGAGGTATCTTTTAAAGCCAGCAGGGATGGAAGAAAGTTCTGAAACTTAAACAATCATTCTGTTGTTTGAAGTTTATTTTTAAAACATGGGGGAAGGAGAAGAGCTCGATGTTGTGGTTTCTAACGGATACTCAGATTTTGTTATCAGGCACATCAATTGTTTGAGACATTAAGATGTGAACAGTAAGTTCTCTTTCTCAGATCTTGATCTGGAATACCTCCTCCCATCCAATGCAAAAATCAAAGGATGCTTTCTCCTCTAATAGTATTTCTTGGTAGAGGTCATCGTGCTGCTGGCTTTGGCTGCACTGTGAGGTGTTCAGGAGTGAGCAGGGAATATCAGCAGACTCTCAGTCCTCAGCTGCACCTTCCCCTGCCTCTTTTGAACCCTTGCAGGGTTCCCAGGGATGTGTGCTGATCTCTTGCTCTAAGCTTGTGATGGGCCCAAGATTCAATGCACAAATGGGTTGCAGAGTTTAAACTGCCCTATGAGACCGCATTTTGTCGTAGTGCTGTGTATTTGTGCTGTGTATGGCACTCTCCCATTTCCTCTGAAAACAAACCTTTTGCTGACCTGCCTTCTGGTGTGGCCTCTCATTTGAAACGAGAACTTGCTGACAGAGCAATTTGATTTAGGAAGATGGATCATTTTAGTGGTGGTAAAGCCATTAGCTTTCACCTCTTGACCTTCACCCTCTTTTACTACACCCAGCCAGCAGCCACACACCCTCACAGCTGCTTGTGCACTTTGGGAATTGAACTTATTGCTATAATGTATTTAGTTGCTGATTTGGGTATTGGGAAGCAAAGAAGATAAACATTAAAACATTTTTCCTTCCCCTTTCCCAGGCTCGACTGCACTCCAGACACATCTCCTCCCCTCTTGATATCTCCACAGGTTACACTCAGTTCCTTTGGTGAGGCAATGTGTGGCACAGGGGTTTGGTGTCAAGACATGGTGGTTTCTCTCTGCTGCTCATTGTTTCTCACCCTTTTCTTCCACAGCTGCTTCCTTCTTACTGATTTCCTCTGCTCCACTATGGTCACTCTGTGAGCCGCAATCTCTTTGGTGTTGTGGCTGCTCAGTTACGGAGCACCTCCAACTCTAACCTTACTGTCCCCTCATTCCGTTGTGTCTGTCCTTGTCACCTGGTTTGCCTGTTCCCTCCCTGTCCCTTCTGGTGTTCCCTCCCAGGTTTGTCTTCTCCCCTTCAGCATTTTCTGCATTTCTAGCATTACTTTTAGCGTATAAAATTCATAATTTCAAATCCAATACATATTTCTGCTTCGGGAAAGAACTGAACCATGAAATTTTTGTTTTTCCATGTCACAAAGTAAATTTAGCTGCATGTGGAAAGGAAGTTGATTGTGTAATTGTATTTTGGCCTGAAATTCAGTGATGAGTCATAATCTGATATTTTAAAATTACAGTTGCTGGTTAATTTTCTTTTATAAGCCCAAGTCACACCAGAGAAGTGGTCCAAAATAGATCTTGAAGTTCAAAAAAAGACATCTATATTAATAAGATATATTAATGTGTTTCACTAAATAAAAGATATTCTGAAACTTCGTGGTATAAATTTTGAAAAGGCGGCTTGCATCTGAAACCAGCAGAAATGGCTGATGGCTTCAAATTGCTTTCACTGAGCTTTCATAACCAGGCTAGTTCTTGACTAAGTTCTTGGCTGAGAGAATATCCATAAATAATGTAGGAGTTAATTACTATTTTACAGCAGTTTTATGGCAAATGCTGCGGAAATTCTGCAAAATGTGCCTCTGAAAGACTTGGCTGGAAAGATCTATGGCTCAGGTTAGATTATATCAGCAATAAGAAGCTCTGTGCTGAAAAACACAGACCTGTCTTTCCGCAGGATGCAATATCATGTCTTGGAGCTGCTCGGAAAGGGTTTCGCAAATCAGCAGCTGCAGCGAGTCTGCATCTGTACTGAATGCTTTAATCAATGCTTTGGAGCTGGGCTGGGGCTGCAAACCTGAGCTTTGAAGCAGAGCTCTGAAATTCCTTCAAACTCCGATTTTGAAGTCTGGTTTGGTCCACTGCTCACACTGAGCTACCAAGGACGTTCAGATAAGAGCTCAAAGTCCACTGCAGTCCATGTGGGACAGGTGAGGGGTGTAGGGTTCTGCCCTAGATTCACCCTACCACCATATCGGTGGCAGATTCGTTAGAAGACAAAAGGAACCTCTCCCAGTGCTCTCACGTTTTGGACAAGAGTTAAAACATTTAATTTTATTTATATCAGTAGAAATCACCCTCTTTTGCGCAGAATGGACATGGTGGCAGTTTACTATACCTATACTCTCAAAAAAAAAAATCCCTGAACAAAACACTTCCCTAAAATCAGCTATTTAATGCAGCCCCTTTGCCAGGCCTTTGCTGTGGGAACTCAGTCTTTCTCTCATTTACAACACCAGATTCTTGTCTTGTGTGTGGAGCTGAATTTATAGGTAAGTGTCCAGAATTTTTTTTTTTTTTAAAGCTTGCTTAAGGTGTGCCTTTTCCTTTTTTTTGGTATGAATTCAGTGGTGTAAATGGCAGGACCATTCAACAGTACCATGCCTGTAGCTGTACATTTTAGACTTTGCAAAGCATTGGCAGTGACTGTAGATGTTTCACTGAGGTTACCAGGTATCAGTCTGGAGTCTGAGTTAGGAAAAATCAATTTAAGGAAAGAGAATTAGTTAGGATTACGGGGAAACTCTGTGGGGATCTTCACAAAGCAGATTCATGTCTTTAATTTCTGTAGCCCTCTACCCCAAGAGTCTGTTGCCACCACCGCAGATAAAGGATTCATGTTGCCCATTCTGATTTTAGCATAGATTTAGATCAGATCATTCAAATACTTGTTGTACTCAGAGAGAAAAACCCCACTGATTTCAGTGAGGTCAATTTACTGAATCACTAGGATTTCACCATGTATGTCTGGTTGTCAAGATTTAAAAAAAAACTTTCGCACGTTTTGACAATACACTGTAACATACTTACCTGAGGCGAAATTCTCAGGTTAGAACATTAATATTGGATAAAATTCTTCAATTCTTCCTCAGTAATATTTATAGATCTTGTCTCTCCTTTGTCTTTTAAAACATCACACACAATAATCAATTATTTAATAAGTAAAATACTGGTATATTTACATTTTCACATTAATCATTTATAATATGATTATTATATTTACAACTTTGAAATAATAATGTAACTTAGAATGGGGAAAATAACCTGCAAGGCAACAAAACCTGATTATGGTTTTCTTTAAGAAATATAAATTAAAAAGGAGGTACTAAGGATATGTTTCTGGGTAATGTTGTTCACGTTAAACTGTCTGAAAATGTGTCTATTTACGCTGTTTATTGAGCATTCAGATTTGCCTCTGGAACTCACAATTAGTCTGAGTGCGTATACATAAGTATGTTCATACACAGTCATATGTTACTTTGCGTTAGGAAAAAACCGTAAGCTTCTTTCAACAGTCTGTGAACCAAAGGGACTTAAACATTTGCATTTAATGCAGGTCAGTATTTTCTTTGGGATATTAGTAATTATGATGACTCAGTGTCAACAATAACACATTTTCACTTCATTATGTCTTTAAGAATGTATTTGCAATGATGTGGATAATAATCTAAAAGTTCCTGAATTAATGAAACTGGAAACTTACTAACAAAAATAGTTTGAATTTAAAAAAAATCAAAACACAATGTCGCAAGTATTTAATTTAAATACCACCTTGTAGTAAGAAATCCTTTTAATCTGTGTTATTAAGTATTTTACTTTGTAATGTAAATAATAATGAGTTGCTTCTTTTGGTTAGTTTTCTTTATGCTCAGAGAATTATTTTTTGTTTTGAAACAATTTTAAAAATATTGGTTCTTTTAAACAGGATTCAAGTCCTGATATCTAAATAATGGTAAGTCTACAATGCCTTTATTATCTTTCGTATTGAGTGTTTCAGATATGCTAGAGAAGGCTCAGCCACACTCAGATTTGAGGGACATTTAAAACAAGGTGTTCTAAAACGATAAAAACCAGTTTTCTGAAAATCCACGCTTGGATTCCTGTAGTGGCATAGTGTAGCATTTTGTGTGCATAACTGCTTCAGAAATGATGTGGAATTATTTTTGTCATGTCAATGCTATTGAATGCTAACTCTGGCTTCATGAATCTTGTTACACAAGTGATACAAACATCTCTGCATTACGGACTATAAAACTCTCCAAGAGCAATAACACTCTTTATGTAAACCTCTGTTGCAAATTAAAGAAATGAACCTTGAAAGATTTGACTGAGTTGTGTTACCCGTGTGAATTGTCCCACTGCCCTCAAAGGAGCGAGAACTTTCTCAAAACAGTAAAAGATTATGGTAATGCCTCAGTGCCTGCCAAAGATCTATTCCAGGAGGATGTGTATCCTCTACCATCACTGCATTTATTTAGGATTGGCTGATTGACAGTGTTGAAAGAACCAGCCTGCTCTTTTCTGGGTCCTGACAGAAAAATGTTCTTGCAGAGCTTTCCTGACCACGACGTGCTGGGCCAGGCTTTCGAAGATGCCCTAGAAGTGCTGCAGCAGCACTCTGACAGAGAAATGCAGTGTCCACCAGGTAACAAACACCCTTCTTCTACTTCACTTCCCAGCAGGAAGTTTCCTTCATTTCCATTTTACAGAAAGCTCCTCTTGTAACATACAGGTGGGACACTGATTTCCCAGAAGTGGGTTAATGGAATGTTTTGGGAGGGTGAAAGGAAGGAACAATATTTAGAGTGTTTCCACCCCTCCATTGGTACTGCCCCGTGTGGTGAGTATGTTCCAGGTCACAGCATAGGGAAACTGTTGGACTGGCCCTATTTACCTTCCCCCCAGCACCAGCCCAGCTGCACTGAGCTCAGTTTTCCTATAATCAGAGGATATATGGCTGTTGTGCAGCAGCCTTTTTCCAATTTTAATGCTTTAATTTCAAAATGCGCTTCTGCTATGCCATGAATCCCAATGCAAATGGAAGAAAAATAAGACCAGCAAGTGAAATCAATTTCCTCTTTTTTTTTTTTTTTTTGTACACTAATATATAAATTTTAAATATTTTTATGTGGGAATGATAGTTTGAGTCTGGATAATTAGTAGAAAATTGTTTTTCTTGGCTTCAAGAGCTGTATTCTTTACAAAACCTAAAATACAAGAAAACTGTAAATTGTTCCATTTCTGGCAGGGTTTTGGTAATTAAATTACTATAAAATTTAAAATTTGTGTTTGGTGTTTTTACACTGTAAGCAGAAATGGAAGGGAAGGAAAAATGAAGGCTACATCCCAAAACCTCTAAGCCCAGAACAAAATACTCGCTGTCTTTTGCGTGAAATGCATTTCATACAAGGAAGTGTATTTACATATTATCTATCACAAAATGAAATGTAAATAAGACCAGTAGGGCTGTATTTCAGCTGCTGTTAATAAATTTTTGGCTCTGCTGCACTGGTAATTTACCCATGCTGGAGGACTCACTATATGTAATTACTTGCAATCTTCCTTGTGTATTTTGTTAGGGCCGATGGAGAGAGTTATTAAACGCTTGCAATGCAGAGTTGAGTCTGTCCCACAGCTGCACCCGCATTTCTGCTCGCAATAGATGCACCCATACCCTCCAATATCTTCTTCTGTTCACCTGCAGTGGGTCATTTTTCCCAAGTCTCTACTCTGATGTTCTCCTCTGCTTCTTTTAAGCATCCCGAGTTCTTGGGTTCTTCCTGTGTCATTCTTTCAGGCACTGCAGATACTCCTTTACTTCATTCACTGTTGGAGACTCCGACTTGCATTGTACTAATGGCCTACAGAACTGCCTTTTCCTTTCTACACTTATTATAGGAGTCTATAATTATCCAAATCATTATGCCTGGTGATCTATTTGGCCCTCTGTTATCTAGTAACCAAACAATTTCATGATGCTGTGAAATATCTGACATTTTATCTTAAAAAAATTGCTTTTCATTGTGAAGGCTAACAAAACTAGCCCAAGGGTGTGATCAGCAGTAGCAGTACAGACTGTACTGGATGATCTGCTGATGTGGAACATCTTGGCTCTGGACAGTTTATTATCTAGAAGGCAGCCACAGGATAAATGCTTTTGGACAGACACAGCAGCATGTTAAATTATTTGCTGTTGTTTTGGGGCTTTTTTCCTTCTTCTTGTCTTCTTTTTACTTGGTTTTTGTTCCCTCCTCCTAATTCCCAGGTTATAAAAACTGCCTGACTGTGATCAACCATCACCACCACCTCCGAGCAAGCCCCAGTTACTGTCCAGCACCATCTGTGGAGGAGCAAGGGTATAGCTGGAGAAATGTGATTGTGAGTGAACTCGTTGCTAATAATAGTCAGACAGAACTGGAATCTTGATTGCTCATTTGGGGTTTCTAATACAAATCATTATGCTAACACTTACAGAAATTTGGTCTGGCCAGGCACGATTCAGATGAAACTGCCTCGGGTAATATTTGCAAAATGTGATTAATAATATCTTTTTAGGAGTCAGCTGTTTGCTTCTGGTGCTCTTCTGTGGCTCATCACATGACAGCTAACAAGCAAACCTACTAGGAAATTAGTTACAGGGAGAAGGGCTTCTTTCTGTTACTTGGGAACAGGCAGAGAACAACAATTTCCAACCTTGATGTAGCTTCTGCCACTGCAAAAAAGTAGCATGACTTTGATTTCTCCAACAGCAGTTTGCTTTAAAAGTTTGGGAAAGACCAGCATTATTTGGACTCTGAGCTCAGGCTCAGCCTTTGGAGTTCATGTGCATTCTTAAATACACTGGGAGAGTGTTCTCCAGGAATGATGGAAAATGAATATTGCAGGGACATAATTTCAGGTAAAGAGATTCCACCAAAGCCCATTTTCAACCAGCAGATTAACAACAACATGGCATGGGAGCTACAGGGTCTATAGGGGCTGCTGTCCAGGCGGCCCTTTTCTTTTCCTAACTCTGAAAACTGCTGCTCCTCTCCTTCCAGCAGGAGCGTTGAAGGTCCAGAGTGAGGCAGTTATGTTGTTTTCCCTCTTAATTCCTCCTCTGGTGGGCACTTCTTGCCCCTGCACATCAATTAGTGCAGCTTGTTACCGGTACACTACGCAGAGTGCCTTTGCGCCTGAGAAAAGTCTTCCATGGATGAGATGATGAAAAATTGCATTTTGCAAGCTTCAGGCAGTTAATTACCACAAGTTTCTTTTTATTCAGAGAATGTACTCCATTAGTAACATTTTATTGTCTTAATTCTTGAAGAACGGTGCAGCAGATTTTTATGCAGATGAGACTGTCTACCATACACTGCAGAACACTCCAGAAAGTCAAGTGATGCATGCTGCTGCTGGCCAGCCAAAAGCAGGAAAAGGTCTGTAGAAAGATCATATCTTGATGTGTACATTATGCTACTTTTAAAAATCTCTTGGCAAATCATGCTTTCTCCTTTTCCAATTTTTTTTTTTTTCTTTTAACTGGAAAAAAAAGTGAACATTTAATATTAACTAGGATACAACTGCTAGTGTTCAATTCCCCTCTGCTAAATCTTATATGAGAAATCTATTATTAACTTACTCCATCCTTGTTCGTACATGGAAAAACAAACCAGAGATTTGCTTCACTTCAAATCATTTGGGATGAAGTCTGAGGCAGAGAAGTAAATCTAGCTATCTATATAACATCTTTATCCACTTATACAACTTATTTTATTTCATATGGTCCAACAAGAAGAGATTTTATTGAAGGTTTTTTTATGTACATGAATATTTATATTTGATTTTATGCCTTTCTTTGTTTACTTTTCAAATCACCTTTTAGCTTTTGTCACTTCCAGTGTCCATTTGTATGGCTATTTTTCTGCTCCTTTGGCTGATTTTACTTGAATGGATATCTGTTTTGCAAAGAATTGGTCATGTGACATTGCTCATTGCAGTGCTTTATTTTTGTATTGCATTCATTTTTGGGGTTGTTTTGGGGAGAGGGACTCAGCATCCTCTCTATGACTGCTGGATGGGAGTTCTGCAGCTTCCACGCTGAGCTGTTGGACCTACTTTTGACCATGGGGTCTTTTTAAGCAGCTTCCTCATTTAGCTGCTTTTTGAAATCCCCTTTTCTCAACTTTAACCACATGGTGTCAATTTTTGGTGTTGTCTCTTCCCATTGATGCTGAACGCTGTGGTCTCTGTTGCTTAATAGCTGCTACTACTACTACTACTACTACTACTACTGTTGCTACCATAGACTCTTTGGGATGATGGGAAGAGTAGCCTCTCTTTCTAAGTTCTGCACTTCAGATATTTGAAATTCACATTGCAAATGAAAACCTTTCAATGCAGAAATGTTGCTTTTCCAAGTCTTACCCAGTGTCACACTGGGGAATTTTACATGTCAGTATCTGATTTGACCTTCAGTTATTACTGCTCTGTTAAACTTCATTTCCTATTTCCTATTTCTTTACACTGCCATCAATCTTTTTTTCCCAGAAGACAACCTGCACAAATTTTCAGAGTCCCTGACTATTCTTATGGGGTTAATTTGTGTCCTCTTATAGGTTTCTTTGTGTCCATGGTGGTATTCCTGCCAGAAACTGTGATTTGGGGGACTATTTCCGCTATACTAAATAAATTTAGTCCTCTTAGTTTCTTACTGAGACATGAGAGGTTTTCTGTACACTAGCAAGCAGTGTGGCCCTTTAGGAATAGATCTGTACACGAATCAATCAGTACTGAGGACCCAAACCCTGTGTTTAAAGTGTTCCACAAAAGTTTATTTAGGGCAATCTTTAGGCTGGTCACAAGTTCCGAAGGGTGCACTGACTTAGACATGTTTCTGGAAAGCATCTTTTGAGTTAGGTTTCCTCTGGAAAGAGTCGAGTTCATTCACAACAAAACCATTCCATGATCTGAGCTCCAGCTCAGTGAATGGAGGCAGTCGAGAGAGATACTTAGAACTGAATTGGATGCATTCTCCCTGAGAGAATCAGGCTGCTTCAGGACAATTCAGCACTGAAATCTAATGCAGATGCTCTGAAACACCTTCTGGAGGAACCTGCTTGTCTGCAGTCACCACATACGAAACCTGCAGGCTCTCACCTGCTGGCTTAGACTGAC
This sequence comes from Dasyornis broadbenti, assembly GCA_013397935.1. Classification (NCBI taxonomy): domain Eukaryota; kingdom Metazoa; phylum Chordata; class Aves; order Passeriformes; family Dasyornithidae; genus Dasyornis; species Dasyornis broadbenti. Next base: position 545,096 of record VZRN01006297.1, on the reverse strand, counting down.
GTTTGGGGCCCGGTACTGAACACCACTGGCTTTTGCAATGAGGTGCAGTACAAAGATCTGTTCAGTAACCCCAGCTCAAACTGGTGTGCAGCACTTTGGAGATAACAGCTGGGCTCTGGAAACACAGCTGCATAAACACAAAGGAGCACATAAGGCCTCTCCAACAAAGACATCAACTGGAGGTGATGTGTGTAGAAATAAAAGCTTGGGCAGAAACGACAGCTGAACTGAGAGGCCAAACAGCACAAAATCAGGCGCTGCTGCGGAAATTGCCCCCTGTCCTTTTCCAGCAGAAATTTAGTCCACGGTAGTCTATGGATTTCCCCCTGTTCTTATTTGTTCTACCATAGATTTATAGGATAATTCAGGTTGGAGGGTATCAAAGGAGGTCACCTACTAAGAAGTGTCCACTGTGACCAGGCAGTGTCCTTTTCTGGTTTCCTTTTAAGCTTCTTAGTAATACTGTGTGTATTTCTAGTAGAATATGCACTTCCAGTCACTGGCCAATTTTTATTTAGGTAATGAAACTTTATTAATTTTCTGGAAAGTACCTCTTCCTCTTACCAGTGCCACTGTTACTTCTCTCCTCTTTCCTTATCATCAGATACAGAATTACTGTCATCCCTGACAGATGTCTTGGCTTGACCTCGGTGTTCCTTAGCAACTGTCCCTTTTCTCCTGTTCCTAGTTTAAAATAGCCAGACAAGAAAAGACTTTAAGAACTTTAGGTGCAGCTGTTTATTTCCACTTCAGTTAAAGTGGAAGATGTTCTTCTGCATAGATTCTCTCTTCTGCAAAATGTTCCTCTTTGTCTGATAATCTTAAATTCTTCCTCCTTACAGCAGCTTCTTGATCACTCTTGGCTTTGGGGAGGGAACTAGAAATGCTTCAAAGACGAGGATCCACAAGATCTAAGTGAAACTAAATAAGCCTCGCTAGGAAACTGAAGTTTGAGAACTGAGCCTGTGGAGGGAAGCACTTAGTTAAATGGCAAATGTTTCAGTAGCAAGCTTGCTTTATTCTGCATAGGAATGCAAGCTGACGCTTCTGAAGATTTTTAAAATATCACAGGGTACCAGAAGATCTAGCTCCTTTTTGACTACATGAGGTTTCTGGTTAAAAACTAACCTGCTTTTCCCGCTTACCCTACCTTATATCAGAGATGACCTTGCATCCCCAAAACATTCCTGAAGCAAACCCAGCAGAAGTGAACCATCTCAAAATCTCTGAGTTTTGATTAAACAGGGAAACTATTTATTAAAAAAACATTCAGATTGGCTCCCCAGAACCTCTTTCCTGCCCTGTGTGAGGATGTAATTTCCTAGTGTGAATTCCTCGACTGTGCATCTGCAGAGCATGTGTCTGAAGACTGCTGGAAGTGGCTTCTGAGAGCTACCACGCAGTGAAGTCACCAGATATTTGTCACGATCCCCAGATAAACTGCTCTTGAAACTCTGAGGACCAAATCCCTTTCTGTCACCACAGATCTGCACACGCTTCAGAACCAGAGCATGGTGCTGATAACATCAAGGTTGTGGATTTGATCTCTGTGTGGGCCACTCACTTAAGAGCTGGCCTTGATGATCCTTCTGGGTCCCTTCCAACTCAGACTCCCCGTGACTCTGTGTTGCTAACATCTCTGTGATCCCATTTGCTGTGCTTCCACTGAATAGTTTATACTGCTCTTTTAATTTGGGACAGACTTCTAGGTTTAGCCATGCTTTTGCCTGTAAGACCCTTTCCAGGAAAAAGACAACTGCTCACCTTTTAAAGCAAGCATGAGTTCTGTTCTGACCTTTTGTGATTTATTTCTTTATAGGTAGGAAAAAACTTCGACTGTTTGAATACCTCCATGAGTCTCTGTATGATCCAGCTATGGCAAACTGCATCCAGTGGGTGGATAAGCCAAATGGCGTCTTCCAGTTTGTCTCCAAAAACAAGGAGAAACTTGCAGAACTGTGGGGAGAAAGAAAGGGAAACCGCAAGATCATGACTTATCAGAAAATGGCCAGAGCCCTGAGGAACTATGGAAGAACAGGTGAAATCATTAAAATCCGTAGGAAGCTGACATACCAGTTCAGTGCTGTTGTTTTAAAGAGACTTGCTCCATCCTATTTCTTGGGAAAAGAAACAATTTATCATCCCTACATTCAGTCTAATCAAGAATATCAGTGTGCAGACGACTGGACCAGTTACAACAATTACATGTACAACAATGGTTATGCATTACAGCAGGCTAACAGCTAGACTCACCCGTCACATAAACAGGCCTTTGGCATCCAGCAATACTTCCCAGCACAGAAACTCTTCCCTGTACATAGCTTTTTCTTTACGATATCATACAAACACGTGAAGAGGAAGGTTTAAAAAATTATATTGGCCTGGTTTTGTTCCTTTTGAAGTTACTTATATACAGTCATTGCCTGTTGAAGAAATCCAGCAGCTGCAGAACACATTCTATTCTCCATGATGCCAGTCAAAGGAAGTACTGCAGTTTCAAGCTGGTCTATTCAAGAGTAGGATCAAAGCTTTTGTCTGTTAGTGGACAGCAAACATCCCATTGTGAAAACACTCACTGGAAGTTTTATGCGTATCTCCAAACAGAATTAGATGATGTTGTACCATGGTTGCTGCACTCCCTAAACTAGAAAGGGAAGAGATTTGCCAACTGCATGAAGCTGCTGTCTGCTTGTTTCACCAATGTTCTTTATAAAAGGACATTTTCTGAGTGAATGCATGGCTGAATGAAAGAGTCCACACGAGGGTGCACCTGTTGACCAAGTTGTTAATCCTTAATCACTTAAATTAACACATCTTAGGACAGATCCCGACATGTGGTATTAGGATTGCCAGGTGCACATTTTACTGTTGGCAGTGGATTCACTGGGACATGATAGATTTAGTAAAGGATTGTGCTTTTCATTAAGTTTTGTACAGTTCTTCCCCCGCTAATATGAGAAGCTCCACTTTTATCCAGCAGTTCTGTACTCACCTAACAAACATGGCTTTGCCATTTATTTTAGGAGTTATAACTTTGTATGTATAAATAAAATTTCACTTCTCCAGCTCTTTTTCTAAATGGGAATGTAGCTGAAAGGCTCAGTGATTTTATACTCTTCCTCAGGAAGGGAATTAAATTAAGGTAAAAGGAGAGTAGTAGCCCCTTATTGTCAGGATAATACCTATAAATCTACCTTTTCTCATACTTCTGTTACCTGATCAACTTGTACCATCATATGAGTTGTCTTTTGTGCTAAAATATTTCCATTCAGCTGTGTTCAATTCCAAGTTCTGCATTTTGCAGTGTGTAGGCCTGGATATTAATAAAGACAAAATTAATTTCTGTGGAGAGCTATAAATGGTGGCCTGATATGTTTGATGAAACTCATTGACTTTGATGTTTGCCCCTTGCTCTGACTCCTGTTTACTTGTACAGGGTTACAATTTTATAGACCAGACACAATGCAACACACTCTGCTTATGCAAAATTCAAGGTTTAGGGTTTGTACTTGGGTTAGATGAAAGATGTCTGACCTTAGAAATATGAAGCACGTTAAATAGCACTAGAAAGAGACCCAGACTTTAAGTCAGGGGGTTGCACCTTGGTGGGGTGAGCTCTGCCTCTTTGGGCTGGGTGGTGGCTCTGGACCCACAAGATGGCACCAGTGGACAGCTTTTCACACCGGGGCTGTGACACTTGCAGGCCTCTGGGTCATTTGTTCTGCCAATGTCCCTGAAGTTTTTTCTGTTCTTGCTCCCCGTCTTCCTGCCCAGCACTGCTGCAAGTGTGGCAGAAGCAGCACCGTGCCTTTGGAAATCGTCCCTTGGCCAGTTCCAGCTGGGGCTGATACAGAAAGTGTCGTGGCAAGGTGACGACACAAAACGCACAAATGGAAGCAGACACATGATGTCAGCAGATCACAGCTCTGTGCTGACTGCCCTGGACAATGGTCAGCTTTACCCCTGAAGCTCAGCGTCTTCAAAATAAATCCGGCTCAGCCTACATGGCTGAGTGTGATGCTTGAGGAGGAAGTAAAGCTGATTTTTCGGGTTTAAACTTCAGGATTTCTGCAAGCAGAGGTTACATCAAGAGCCTTGCAGACTCTGTGAAGGAGGCAGAATTAGAGCACTTCAGTAACAGATTTTATCAACCCCATCTTGCCCAGTCCATGCAATACTTATATATGTATGTCCTGCTCAGTAGACCAAAAGCAGGAGAGATTCTTAGCTTCCAGATGAGAAATAATTTGATTTCATTTAGTTTGGCTTGGATTTGACTGCAGTGAAAGTTTTTCCTTTGAGCACTCATAAAGTTCCTGCCTCCACCTTGTCACACACCAGATGTGCATTCTGGTAATCCCACGTGCAGATGGATGCTGTCTCGTGGAGAGCATTGGGTTACCCATTCCCACTGTTTCCAAGCTGAGATCTTCTAACACATCACAGATCTCCACGTGTGGGTTTACCTGTAGTGCATTGCTTAGTGAGTATAAAAAGAATGGAAAATACTACAAACAGTGGTTAGCTTTTTTCCCCCAAGAAACTGCTCCACGGATTGTTGAAGCATCCCGAGTGCCACATGTAAACATGTATTATTCTTTTTTTTTTCTCGGTTAGTGAGAGCTGCCCCTTCATTCTCGGCAACATCTAAACAACCGTAGTTAATTGCCCAACAGATGTCTGACTGCAAACACTCTCTGGTGTATCAGGAGAACACTGGAGCTCAATCTGGGTGTCCAGGCTATTTTCTAGTTCTGTTCCATTCATGGCATTTTTCCTATTTTCATAGTTTCCTAACTTTCTTTTATGGAGAAAGTCAAGGAAAACGCCCACATTGTCTCTAAACTGCAGGAGCAGATTCCTACATCCATGACTAAGCTGAGGGCAATGACATGCTGCCTGCAGGAATAGATTTTCTTGAGAAATTCTACAGAGTCTGAGACCAGAAAACAAAATGTGCATTTTAAATATTTTTTGGACAATGGTCTTCAGTTTTCCTTTCACTCTGAATTTCAGACTGAAATATTTCCTGTAATATTCCATTAATCATTGTGATTAAGGGCTCGAATATATTACAGAAGACCTGGCAGACTGAATAGTGAGCGCACTAAGTAGAGAAATCCCTTGCTGACAGTGACAGCAGAGGGCGTTTGCCGAAAGGCATCATTTTCTTGGGTTTCTTAGGTCCAGCAGAGCTCCCTGTGAGTTACCATCAGGCCTCCTGCAAGTCACACTTGACTTCACTTCCACCTGAGTGAGAACTTCTGCTGAAATCTACCACTCTTTTAGATGTTATTTCACTCAAATTTTAGCTGTCTTACCTGCTGACATGCTGTGAATTTCACGTGGCGTAATTTGGACTAAAAACTGGCAGCAGTACCTGTGAACTCATCCCTGGTTTATAAATGTGCATCAGCACACCGCAGTGCCTTCTCTTACGATATTTTCGTGTCTTTGACTGGATCACCTTCACTTTCACTGGTAGATTTCAAAGGTCTCTGTGAAAATCCCTGATCAAGTTTCCTGCTGTTTCTGAGGCATCAGAAGAAATAAGTAAAATAATTAACAGAATTCAATCCATGCATTGAGACTGCCCAAAAGAGAAGTGAGCAATGCTCCACGGACTTGTGCAGCACAGGCTTTTTGTGCAACTCAACAGCTCATATGAGATTTGAAATGTGGGATCATAGAATCATGGAATTGTTGGAAAAGAGCTCTAAAATCATTGAGTCCAACCATTAAGCCAGCACTGCCAAATCCACCACTAAACAGTGTCCCTAAGTGCCGCATCCAACCATCTTTTAAATACCTCCAGAGATGGTGACTCCACCCCTTCCCTGGGCAGCCTGTTCAGTGCTTGACAGCCCTGTCAGTGAATAAATATGTCCTAATATCCACTCTAAACATTCCCTGGAAAAACCTGAGGTCATTTCCTCTTGTCCTATGGACACCTTTTTCGCCTGAGCAGAGCATTTATTTTGATTTTTTCTAGTGAGGGAAGTTATATCTGCTTATGGCAGTTGGGAACTCCAAGCCAGGCAGCTCTGATGCTGGGCATACATTTTGAAGCACCACTCTCCCAAGGCAATCCAGCACCTAAGAGGCACCAGCCACCTTGTTAGGAAGTCACACAGTTGAACAGTCAGTGTTGATAAAATGGATTATAAGGTGAATTACAGTGCAACCAGGCTGTATTAGCAAGATGCCATCAAACTGCACACAGAGTGTAAACTGATGGATGGAAAAGTAAATTCCTTATTTGACATTCCAGAAACACATAACCTGAGCCAAGAGTTCAAGAACCACAATGAAATAAAAAAGACACTCAGCTGCTTGTTTGTCATGATATCTCTGTGCAGAATTAGAGGCTTTAATTGCATATGGGGAATATTAATAACAGTTCAAAGTGGAATGTAGCTAATCATTACGGTAGTATCTCCAAGGACAGTGATGGTGAAGCCATGCAAGATTTTCTTTCAGAGAAAATGAAAACTCAGCAAATCTATTTAGAGTGCTAGCAGTGTGTAGTAGCCCAAGGATCTAGGTTGAGTTTTCTGCCTCATTAGAGCAGAAAAATTCGATCACAATTAGAAGACACAATTCTTTACAGATTTGGCTTATCTCTCTAGTCATCCTGAGATCCAGAAAACACAGAAAATGGCTTAAAAACTATGAGATAAAATTATTATTAATATTATTAATATTAATAATAATAATAGCAGAACTAGGTGGTTTGCCTTCTAGTTTTTAACCTTTATAATTTTATGTTTCCAGTCCGCAGCCAGCAATGTTGAGGCTAACACTCTTTTCAAAAAAGGAACCCAACAGCTGGCAGAGCTGAGATTGCTGGAAAAGCAGCACATTTGAAGACGTGCAGAATAGTGAGGAGAACGCCATCTTCTGTATGAGCATCAAAATGCTTCATGATGAGGCAAACTCATCCACTACAAGTGGTTATTGACTTGCAGTGAGGGATGAAGGAATGGCTTCTTCAGGGTGTTGTTTGACGTATGGGAAGCTTTTAATTCCCTCTCTGATCTCTGTGCAAAAAGCGCCACTTCTTACATAGCTCTGGTCTATAGTGCAGAACGATGTGCCAAACTTTAAATTTAAACCCCTGTTGTTGCACCAGTATTTCTCTCTCCTTGTGTGAATTCTTATTCCTTGTGGGTCTCTGAGAAACCCAGATTTACTCTGGAATAAGCATTACATGAGTATACTGGCAGTGGTTTAAGTGGCAGGACTTCTTTATCTGGACTAAGCAAAGAAATGTTTTAATGAAACAGCTCTGCAGGATTTGCACTGTTGCAGGCTGCAACAACTGGAAACATAAGTCTTTCTGCTTGCTGTATTGATTTCTCTCAGATACAGCAGGCTTTATCAAATGCTTTAATTTCCAGTGTGTATCTGTCTGTTTGATTTCTTCTTACACTTGGAGTCCCTGGGTAGCTGTAATTCAGCCCTTGGCCTGCCCTCAGGCATGGTGAGGACAGCAGCACACAATCGATGGCAGACTTTCTCCTATCAATCTTGTTCGGTAAGGGCCTGATTCTCCTTTTGCAAAGGCCAAGAGGACAGTTCACACCATCTTCAGAGCAGGCAGGAGAGTGTCCCAAGCACTAATGGCCTCAGCAGCAGGTGTTCCAGGGTACCCACATTAATCTTCCCCTTTGCTGAGATTTAGACTTTTGCCACCCTCTACTTGGCTGAAGTCAAATATCCATGAAACCTGACTCCCCAGCATTAGGTGTGAAAGGTGTTGCCACCGGCCGTAAAGCTCCCCATCCATTTGAGTTGCAAGAAAAAATAACAACCAGTTCACTTTAAAAAGTGACACCTTTAAAAGTGCTTAAAATTACTTTAAGCTCTTCTATTAAAGATCTCTTAATGAGACTGGAAGGAAGAGGCACTAATCCACCACGAGGAAGGTGAATTTCTTACCAGCGGCGAAACTCTCCCATTCTTACGTTTTGTTGTGTTTCCGGATACAGATGTTGGGTTTGGGTCAGAGAAATGACTCAAGAGCCCGAGACTTGCAGCAGAACCTTTTGGAAGCAGAGCAGCCATCGTTTGAGAGTCCCAGTCTGCCAAGGCCGTGGATGCCTGTGCTGGGACTGGACATGAGCACGTGCCTTCATGCTGCTGTGCCATAGTTAATTTTTCAGCAATAGCTGTTAAGAGATATTCAGAGGTCTGGAATGCAGCGGTACTTCCTGGGAAGGTAGATTAAGCTTCAGTCCTACAGGGATTTCAATCTGTAAATCTTAATTTTGTGTGGTGTTAAAGTCGTGTAAGTCCTTCTAGGCACAGGCTTGCACAGAGGAGATCCACTGGCTAAATGCAGTCCGGCTGGTCAGGAGCTCAAGAAATATGGAATTTATGCGATTACACGACCAAACATGGCATTTATTTCATGTAGATTTTCAAACAGTTGGGGCATACATATGTGCCTAACTCAAACACTCAATGAGAAGTGTTTAAAGTTTTTATATATTTGCATCATTTATGTTAATACAGTACACATGCATGCACGTGAAAGTTTGTGTGTGATTCTTGGACACCAAAATAGTAAAAATTCAGATTTTCTGTATAGATTGAAACAGAAAGAGAGAAAGGCATGGCATATTTGAACTCCTTCTACCCCTTTAATACAGTATATATTCATTGCTGTTCAGTATTTTATGCAAGTGGTTCATCAGATAGGTGACCTGTATCTCATGAAAATACTTTTCATATCATGTTGCCCTTTGAAAATGAATCTATTTTAAAGTTTTTGTATGGTTTGTGAGTTGGACAGGATCAATTTTTAATTTCAAGGTAGTGAGAGGTGTGAGTGGCTGTAGAGACACAGCAATTTCCTTATAGGTACTCATTACAACTTTTAGTCATACTCCGAGCTGTTACTGTTTTAATTGTTCTGAGGGCTTTGCATTATGGTACAAATGGAGTCAAGCAACTCAACTTTATTTCTAGCTGTACTTTTGCTAATATTTCATAAGAGATGGGAAATGCTTTATAGGGTATTTTGAAATAAAACTATGTATAATTGGGCATTCGCCTGAAAGTGGAAGAGAGTGCTGCCTTGAATTGGTTGGAAATAATTCTACTCAAATGCAGGATAGAAGGGATGTTCTTAGTAAATACATATAAAAGAACCACTTTCATACCTAAAATACACACTCATATCATCTTGAAGATAAAATATCTCAATAAAATTAGTGTTTCCATATTTGTTTCAATTTTTTTACAAGTACCGGGCTGTAGGACCACAGGCTATTTTTTAATTTTTTTTTTTTCCTGTGTCAGCAGCTGTGACTGCCTTTTCATATTGCAATCAACTCCCATGACAGGTACTGTAGAAATCGATGGTGCCACTGGGCCACTTCAGTTTCTGGTTTCCAGCAGTGAACAATGCCAAGGTCTTGGGGAAAGGTGCAGGAATGGCTGGCAGTGGTTGATGGTGAGGATGAGCTTCAGGCACCTCTTCTTTGGTGCTGTTTGGAAGCTGCAGCATTGCAGGAGGGTTGAAGCTCTTTCCCAACCCCAGAGGAGTCACAAGGGTTTAATCAGAGTGCTGCAAAAAGAGGCACGCAAAGGCTTCATAGACTGCTTTGATCATGATCTGAATACTCCCAGCTAATTAATTATCTTGTTATGACTAGTCTGGCCTAGGAGTCGCAAAATTGACGTTCCAGATTCCAAAAGGCACTGTAGCTTGTCTGCTCCGTTTAGGGACAAGCATATTGGGAAGTCTGTACTCAGACCCAACTCCCTTGCACTACACGAGAATGAGGCTTATTAAAAATTGGTGTTTGGATTTGATTGTTTCTTCAGCTTCACGTTGCCAGGAAGCACTCCTTTGGATAGGAATACTTACTGCTGTTTGGTTTTCAGCCTTTTTCTCTCTTGGCCTGTACCAACACTTGTCATGCTCCTAATACCTTGCAAATATACTCACTAGGTAACAGAGAAACAATGCAGGCCCTTGCCAGCCGTCAATCATATGATCAAAAGCTCAGCACGGTCTGTCCCAGGTCAGTGATGAATTTACATCCAGTCTGGTCTGACACTTTCTTACTCCGGCTATTAAAGAGAGTATTTAGATGTGGAAAAACTGGAATCACAGTCTTTGTCACAAGCTCATGAGCTGAAGTCCTTCCTTCCCAGGTAGCTGCAGAGGTCAGTCCTTTTTTCTCTGGGCCAGGTAGAAGCAATGTCACCTTCACCACTTTACCCTGCATGTGACTTCAGTTGATCTTGACCCACAGCCAAGATGCTGAGTGCTAGCTTTATGATTCAAGCTTTGGCATGCTGAAGATGGGAACAAAAATGTAAGACTTCAGATTACACTCTGGCAAGGTCTGTAAAATTCAGCACTAAACCCCTTTAAATCCTTTTGGTTAAAGCTTCCTTTTTTAAAGGTTAATGACCTTTTGATCACCAGAATGAGTTGCTGCTGCAAATAAAGGGCATAAATTAGATCACAGTAGAGCTGTTAATATTCTTTTCATGCTCTTTGTATGCAATTTAAGGTTTATCTTTAAAAGATGGCTTTACTCACACAGACAGAAGAACTTGCTCTGCTATCCTCTTTAGGAAATCTTGTGATGCCAGCTAATTGACAAATCCTGCTTGTAGGGAGCGGAGAGCTCCACTAGAAGCCATTGTCCAGGGACCTTGGTTTTATTGTATTTCCAGCAGGAAGGACAGACAGGATGCAAGGAATGCTCCTTTATTTTGCTAAAGCTTTATTTCAGAGATTTGGGGACAGAAATATCTATGGGAAGGAAAGAATCCCCTTTTGGTATAAAGCAATTGTGGCAGTGCTCTAACTGTGCCCGTGAGCTCACGTATTTGGCATTTCTGTAAGGAGCCTTAGCCCAGCGTGTGCTCAGCTCAGTGCTCTGTTCACATAATTCCTAACGCCTTTGCCTCCATCCTTTTCCCTCCTCTCTGGTCATCTCCCCCGTTTTGGCCCTTTCTAGTCCCATGTTCCCATCAGCCAATATTTGCCAAGGTTCTCTTCCTGCAGTCCTTCCGAAAGCTTCTAGCCTCACTGTCTACCAGCCTTCGGTGGTGTGGGCTCATGTCTGACATTGGATGGACCCAGAGAAAGTTTTGGCATGCCTTCGATCCAGGACAGCTCCATGCTCAGTGTGCTAGCAGTGCTAAGATATCAGCTTTTCCCTTTCCCAGGAACTGCAGCACATAGCTGGGTGTAAGGCACACCTCATCTGTTTCCTCTCGCTAGACATGAATGTTTTATAGCTTTGTATAGAAATTTTTCAGCAATGAAAATAGAAGCACTGATGTCAGTTCTTGATAAGTTGCTCATATCAAATCACATCCCACTGGTAATCTGGCATAGCTCTTTCTTACAAAAGTATTATGTGAATGGATGCCCAAAATAACATTTGGTGTTATGAGGAGTATCAAGGTCTCATCTGTAATAACAATAACTGCTGAAGATCCTGCAGGAATAAACCATATGATCGTTCTTAAATAAATTTTTTAAATTGCATGAATTTCTTTTTAATTTCTGTGTGTGACATGACTTACTGAGATTGTTGCAACCTCATCATTAAATGTCACCAGTGATAACAAGCTTCAGAAAAAGCAATCTCCATGAATGTTTCAGGCCTTTTCTCCAGCTACAGAAATTATATAAAAGTAATTTCTCAAATGCTAAGATAAAGTAAAGAGTGCTTTACTTTCTTCCATAGTTTCTCTGTCAGTTTCCCTGAAAACATTTCTTCTGCCACCTAAAAGTCAGCATTTGCCACTATGGTACCAGGTAAATCAGCAGGCAAAATTAGTTTCAGTTGTAAGGAAAAAATTTTTGAGTGTGAGGGCAGTGAAGCAATGCAGTAAATCTCTAGGGAAGGTGCATATCCTTCAGCCCTGGAGGTGCTTGTGGTCAGGTTAGGAAAAAAAACCCAGGAAACATGCTGTGGTAGGTGATTTTACCTTAGGATAGGACTGAGTGAAACAATCTTTTGAGATTTCTTCTAGCCCTATGTTTTTTACAATTTTATGTCACAGAATTTGCTTTGAAAATAATTTGTAGGAGTAATAAGTAATCTTAGGTAATAATTGCTGTATAGGTGCTGTCAATAAACATTCAAACCTGTAGGTACAAGAGAAACGGTGTCAAAACTTACAAAAAGGATGAAACAAATTACTAGTGTAGCTTATTGAATTAAACCCAGCTGAAGGAAACTGAAATAAAACTCTGAGAAGACCATTATTAACTTAGTGGTGCTTTTGTTTACCTCTAGTACAACCTATGTACCTATGGATGGGGATCTTCATTTGGCCCGGGTGTAACTGTATGAACATAGCTCCCGAGTGTCACCTTTGAGGCGAGCTTCTCAGATCTTGGGAATCAGCTGGGGAGGAAGCCTCAGTCATTTGGGAAGGCATCACAGGGCTGAGGCTCAGAAAATGCACTGATCCTACTTGATTGTAAGAATTCAATTTCCATCAGTGGTCCCTGGAAGCGACGGTGTGCTCTGAATGAATGATTCTGACGCTCAGAAATTATTCGGTGAGCCCTGGCAGAGAGGAGAAATGCAGCATACCTGTGTGGCTCACAATTCTTTCTCATTCAAGTGTTTGCAGGATTTCCTAGAACCGGGAAGAACTTCATGGTTTTTTGCCAGCTTACTGTGATTTTGGCTTCACTCACAATTTCTGCAACAAAATCCCCATCCATGGAGAATTATTCAGTGTTCACTTCAGCATCTGGCCTGGACTGCTGCTCTCAGTTTTGACTAAGTAGCAAGTCCTGCTGAAACTGCCAAGCGAAGAAGGCAATTGAACATTCACAGCAGAGCCAGGAGCACGACCTTTCCTTCATCCACCACTGCACATGTGACAGCTGTGACAGCTCCTCACGCTGGGCTCCTGCACTGAGCACGAGGCAGGGAGAACTGCCCTGCAAACAGTTGCTCCAGTCAACACACTCATTCCCATGGAGAGCCATGAAAGCCAATTTTGCACGGGATTGTCCTCAAGGAGGTAAAACTGGCACTTGAAGCAGCCTGGGTGAGCGTGCTTCCAGGAGGACTTGTTCTCAGAGCTTTCTGCAGCTCTGCACGGTGCTCACAGAAGGGACTGCATCAGCTTTGCGGTGCGAGCAGGGATCAAATTCTCTGTGCCAGACACAGACAATGTTAGAACCTTATCCTTCGGTTTTTCCTCCCTTTTTGCCCCCATCCTTAGGTCATAAAGGGCAAAGACATTGATAGGCAGCAGTTAGGCACAGAATGACGCCTAATCAGGCAGTGTCTGTGTATTAGATTTCTATCTACAAATTCGCAAGCAGTGACGACATTTCAAGGGGTTTTCTAGAATTTCCGTAACCTTTCTCTCTGCATTTGCTCTGTGTGCTAACAGAGACATGCATACATGAACTATAACAACATTGCTGGCCTGAAATTGTGCCTGTGGCCCCATCCAGCCAGCCATTAGAGCCATGCAGAAATCCTAGAGAAATGTATAAATCCATCTGTGAAAAATTATTGGAGCAAATAGGTTGTGTCAGAGAAACTTGTGGATGTATGAGAAGCTCAGTCGTTCAGGAAGACTTTATAAAATGTATTGGATCTTGATCAAATGCACGTGCAATGGCCTTGCATTGCCGGGAGGGAGGGAGAAATGCAGACACAGCAGAGAGGATGGGAACCTGCCAGGGGCTGCTGCCCTGCTGTGTGTGGGGCACGGAGCTGCACCAGGGCACACAGATAATGCTTGAGGAGAGTGGGGAAGGGAAATCAGCCAGCCCGTGGTTGAGCTGGGGCAGCAGCTGAGACCAGAACATTCCTTTCCAACTGAATTTTCCTGGCATGCAGCTTCTAATGCGTTCTCCCCTAGAACTGTAAGGAAAAAATCAAAGTGGTTTTAATATCTTCCAATATGAAAAACCAGGAGACATTACCATGCCATTCCATTGCTTTATTGGCTTATGGAAAGAAAGAAGAATTTCCTTTGATCCCACACAAGAAGAACCATGTTTGTTTCTCATTTTGAATTCAAAACCCATGCACAAGGAAAAGGAAACCAAACTTGCTGTAGCTCTGCCCAGGTAGGGGCATGCACATATTGCCAGATTTTGACAAAAAATGCTTTCCATCAACCCCTCCCATACACAGTGGATGGAGGAGGTCTGTTCTGATGTAGTTTTGGGTCACTTCAGCACTGCCATGGGTTTATCCCAATAAGAAGTTTGGTGTGAACATAATAATCCATGGGTATAATTCATCAGTAAATTAAGCATTGATTCCATCTCTTGAGACACTGAATATTGAGTTTCTCTTCCTTTCATGTTCTTCTGAGTGTGCCCCTTCGATGTAGCTCATCTCAGCAGGCTGTGCTCAGCATTCCAACAAACCAGGAAGCAGAAAAGTGTGAGTTTATATGCAAACCATGAACGAGAGAGGGCAAATGGGGGAGAGAGAAAGAAAGGGAGAAATAGAAAGAGAAAAAAAGAGAGAACAGGTGAAAGAGAAGGATGGAAGGAAGAGAGAGAGAGGAGAGGAAAAGAAAGACAGGGATAGAAAGGTCAAGCAGGAGAGTCTACTGTCCTTTACTATGTCTATTTTGTGTTTAATTCCTGAATTATGTTGATCAACATCCATTTTGCCTCTTTATGAAGAAAATACATGGGCAAAAAGATACCCTCTAAAGAAGTAAAAGGACTTTCTGTAAGGACACATTTTGTGTGTGAAGTGTTTGCTTGTCACTTTATTGAATTCTTATCCAGGCATTATTTAAACTGTTTCCATAGGGCACAGGTCTTTTTTATAAAAAACCCACCCACTCAGATACCATATTAAAACAGGCTATCAGATTTCTTTGGCATTGTCTCATTCACAAATCCCCCTTGGCTTTTAGCCAATATGTTTGTCTGCTTTATCCAAGTAAAAATAGATGCTCCTCTCAGATTTTGCTAATATTCTACCTGGAACTGAAGTCAGGCTGCCAGATCTAGAGTTACCCAGTTTTCTTCCTAGACTATTTAATGATCACAATATTTCTGTTCTTTCACTTTGTCTCTTTTCCAGCCTTTGACACTTACAGAAGCTTTCTTCTGAACACGTGCAGAAGAGTCAGTGTTGCTAGAATAATTGTATGCTACCACCTCTTTAACAACAGCCTAGGCATCTTTTTTCTGTTATTGTACCCTTGAGAGTACTAAGAATTGATGAATTCTAAATCTCTTGTTGCTGCTGCCCTCTTGCATCAGTGCTGTGCTGTGTTGTCCTCCTCTACAAAGTTAGAGTTTCTATCTTTTTTCTCCCTTTCTCCTTTTTTTTTGGTGCAACAGACTAGAATGCAGCATTTGTGCAGAGCTCTGAGGAGCAGGTGATGGACAAGCTGGGCTGGGGCAGGAATGAGCTGAAGGTCTGAGCTGGAGGCAAACCTCCGAGCAGAGGGATCCTCCTTGCATCACCCTTGCGTCCAGGAGTCACGGAGAAGAGGGGCAGTAATCTGTCACTAATCTGCTTTCTCATGCTGGTTTAGTGTGGCAGAGAGTGGTGAGGGGGCAGAGCCAGCTCCTGCCTGTCTCTTCCTGCTCTCTGAATCCACGGACCCAACTGCCCCTGTGGTGTGGAAAAGCCTTCTCATTTCTCTGATACTTACTGTGAATTAGGCAGCGAGAGAAGTGTCTAGTTGTACTTTAGATAAGTGCCAAAGCTGCAGCGATTATTCAAGTCTTGTCAGAGCCTCTTGGCTGGAGTTATTGTGAAACCTCTCATTAAACAGAAATCCCGTGTTTTTGGCACAGTATGTGCTTCTAGTTTCTAGCAGGGAAGCAGCTGTCCTTCCTCCACAGCTCTGGCCACAGCCAGCAGCGGGGAATAAAGAGATAAACACAAATCAAAGCGACCTTTAAAACAGCATGCAGGAAAGCCTAGGGCTGTTGCAAAAGCCTGGAGCCCCTCCTGTTTTATTTGCCTTTAGATATGTCCTCTCTGATTTCCAAGAGCACAGTGAGCACTGTGCAGAGGAGCCCTTGCCTGCAGCTGCCCAGACAGCGAGTGTCTCCTGCGCGGCGATTCCAGGGATCGTATGGAGACTTCCATCGTGCCATCACCTTGACATCACCAGGAGCAGCAACTGCTTGTTCTGCTTGTGATATATCGCTCCAAAACAACGTAAATGTCAACTGGCTGCCTGCACATCATGCACTGGGAGAGCACAGCGTTGCTCTGAGCCTCCAGGTTTGGTCTGGGCAAGCTGAAGTACTGGTATCTTTAAAAAATTCAACAGAAATAGAATATTGCAATGTGAATAATAGTCAAAATCAAATTAGCTTTTTGTTTCTTGTGCCTTCTCCTCTTTTACACTGCTAGGAGGATTTTCCATACCTTCTCACCTCTTAGTCCCAGACAGTTTCACGTTGCTTGTGCTGCTCCTGCTGCTCCTAATGAATACATAAAGATGTATTCATTTGTCTCAGAATTCTTTCTGTTTTATGAAAAAATGTACAAAAAATGCTAAATGTTGGTTCCTCCCTCACTGCAGCAGGTGTCTTGAGACACTGCTTGGTTTTGAAGAAAATGGTTTATAAAAAAAGTGACAGTCAGTTCTCTGTACTATCATTAAACATCAATCAGAAAGGGAACCTTTCTGAATGACAGAACTGTCCTTGGCAAAAAGATACATAAAAATACTAAAATTAAACAGGAATCTTTATATGCTTCAGCAAAGAGTTACTATTTTTCTGTAATGCCTTCAACAATTTTGTAAAAGATATATTCTTTTCACAGAAACATGTGTTTGATACACCATAATTATCTTAGCTTGAAATTACATAAATAATTATTCATTATAAATCCGGTTAATTTAAAAGGGTGAACTTAGGAAAACTCAAGTTTTAAAAGTTGTCTCTTAAGTAGGCACAATCTGTATTCCAGTTTTTACAATACATCTATTTCTTTTTCTCAGCTCCTGGCTGGGGTGGTGGAAACAGATTTGTGACTGTTCTCAGGACAGTTCAAAACCAACAGATTAGAGCTGAGCCACCAGATATTCAGAGATTAAGTCCATCCTGTCACGGCTGCGGTTTTAAGGAAACTATTTCAGGGACTGATTGCAGTATAGTTACAGTAACACAGAGCTCTGCACAGCCTGCAAACCCCCTCTAAACATCTACCCAACCTCTTGGATGGGTTTTGCAGCCTGTCCTGTGTTCCTGCCTGCCACAGCTCAATCTGCTACCACTACTCAGTTTAAACGCAGCTGGGTGTCCTTTAAAAGGGTAAGTTTACATGGCAGGACCTGCAGTGCACTCATCACTATAATGCAATTTAATGTACTTAAGTTAGTGAACCAATTCTTGCAAACTTATTCACACATTTACATGTTTATTTGGTGCTGATATTGTGCATGGAGCTCTTTTTAATACGTGGACAGAGCCAGCATTCTGCAGGGCTTGCATGTGCATATCTGTAAATTTGATTAAGATGAAAAGCTGTGCTTACCATGCATAAAACAGGGATGTTAAAATGTCCAGGAATAATGCTGAAGTAAGAAGTATTGCCTGTTACAGTCTTCTTAAGAAAAAATTACAAACTAAAGGAAAAAGTACTTTACTCATGAAATGCTCCCATTCCACAGAAAAATAAATTCAGTAATAGCAAAAGATTAAGTGGTAAAGATGTCTGCATTTACACTCTGTGTTATGTTCTGCTATATTTTGGAGTTCTGTTGCATTTTCTGTCTAAGTTGTTTTTCTTTTCACCCTGCAAGAGGGTGTTAGTTTTGTTTTGTGATTATGAATTCCTGTGCAATGGCTCAAAGTTCAACAAGTCTGGGGAATCGTGAACACCGCGCACCGCAAGAAACTTCATTTTTGGTACCTTTTCCCTGACACCGTGGAGGCTGTATTTACCAGGATAATTTAGTAAGCGCAGCTTTATCGTAATGCTTCAAAGTAACAGCAAACCTCGGACAGCTGCAGCTGTTTCCAGAGCCTGTAACGAAATGGAAGATGAGTCAGACTGACCCTGTGCCAAGGGATGCTGCCAGCGCAACACAACCTCCGTGATACCTCCAGCGAGGAAAGAAACGGCGCTGAAGAGGAGGCGTCTGCAAAGGTTGAGCCAAAATACGCCTCGCTGACAGATCTCAAGAAAGGAGCTGCATCCCCCAGAAGGGAAGCTGGTCGATTTAAACCTGTTCATCTGGGTTTGGCACGACCGGCTTCCCCAGCTGAATGAGCAGAGCGGCTCTGCCGCGCCGTGCTCACCGCAGAACGTGCAGGAGGACGTGCAGGGCTGCTCGTAGCAGAGTTTGAGTCTGAAGGGCCCCACTGACTCAGAGATGCGTCCTCCAGTGCCTTCTAGGAGCAGCTTCACTGCATGAAATGTCGTGAAATAGAAATCTACGTGGACTGGGAAAGTGGGACAAATGAAGAGCACTAAAGTGGTGGGCTGCACGTGAAAGGCAGCAGATTCTAAGATGGAGACTTTTTTGCTTTCACAAAGAAGAGAAGGGAAAGTTTAAAAAGCAACTGTGATAGATTCCATCAATAACAGAACAGCATATAAGAGATTAAACCCATCAAAATCTAAAGACACAATCAGGCAATCTTTGATATAAAGAAAATATTAGAAAACTATGAGGTTTCAGAAGATTATTGCTCAGTTCTTGGCATTATAAGCTTTTATCAAATGGTATGAACAACCTGTTAAGCAGCTCAATAAATGCAATCCAAGATACATATGCAAATGTCCAAAGGGCACCCCAGATAGGGATTACTACAAATTTAGGTATTATGTTGTTATTAAGGAGGAGAGAGAGCACATTTTGATCCCCTCCAATCACCTCAGTAAGCACTTTGCTCTTTGATATCATCTCAGTTGCTGAGTTAGTAAAATAGTAGTTGGTGTGAGCTTGCTGGCTCCTGGTAGCACCATTTACTAAATAGTGACAAAATTAAGGGCTGGTATTATTTACAGTAGACCTTTCCTCAATAAGTTCGTCAGTTTTTCCATGCAAAATGCTAAGGGCAGAAAGGTTAATTTAGTGTCTAGGGCAGGATTAGAAACCAGCTTTATAAGTATACAAGAACCCTGCATCATCTCAGAGCCCACGTAGTCTGCAGTGTTTGCTACCACGACATCCCACAGACAGAGGGTTAATATCCTGTTTAGTCTATTTCTGTCTAATTATGGGCAGTTGGATGTCTCAACATCTGGAAACACAGTAGCTGATACACACTTGTTTTTTAGCTTGTGTAACTGTGGATGAAACTATTTAGACTTCTGAGAAATGGGCACCTTCAGAGACAGCTGAATTTTTTTTTTTTTTTTTTTT